>PVKZ01001899.1:78035-297895 GCA_004027375.1 Macroglossus sobrinus | reverse complement strand
AAACTTTCGGAACAGAGTTGGTCGCTCTCATTACAAGAAAGATGTGGAATCTAGATAGATGTCTCAGAGGCATTAGTGAAATTAAGTTTTGTATACATTTTGAAAGGAAGTTACCACTTAACACTTAAGTTTTTTGAGGGACTTCTGGGGATAAAATAGAGGACATACGTTGGGACTTGCTGACTGAAGTCCTAGTATACAGAAAGTTCCAATTATTTTAGGGCAATTTCTCAGTGATGTGTAGCCCTTTAATTATTGTATGTTGTCATATGTATTAAGCCTGTCTAGTCTAATTATTAATAATTAGAAGTGAAGAATAGAATGGTTTGCATTCTTTGTAAAATCTTAGCATATATGCTTTGATACATCAAAATTATTCTTGAATTATTAATGCTTTTTTTTTAAGCCTTTGGTTATTTACTCAAGAGCCACAATATTTAATTTGGTTGCTTTTATGGACACCACAAAGTTCTTAGCATAAACAGTCATTTTCATTCTATTCTACATTAACATTTACTTTAAATATAAAACTATAATTAGTACATTCTAACAAATCAGTATGTTATAATAGCCCATTTGGTAGAGGTAACCGTAAAACATAAAGTTGCAAAGCCATACACATTTAAATTTTTTTTATAATTTATGTTCTAGTATTTGCTTATTCTCCCAATTGTTGCATATACAACAGATTTATACAATATTGTTGCATATACAACAGATTAATACTGTTGTATAGAGTATTTGTTTATTGAACACTGAATACAATTTTATTTTTTACCTCATTGATTGAATAAACAGTATGACATTTGACATTTATTATCCATATATTATGGGTGGGTATATTATCCATACCAATCACTATACCAGATACTGAAATAGAGACTTGTTCTGAAGGAACTCTCAAAACTTCTCTAAAGCGGTCTTTATGTTAGGAAATTTATGTACTAAATCTTTTGAAAATAGTAATATTTTTCTAGAAAGAAGTATAAAAAGCTTTACAAATAATTTTTAATTGTTATAGTTCTTCGTAGTTATTTTTCCATGTGGAAAAGGGAAATTTTTCAAGGACAAGAGATTGTCTTAAAACGTTCCAAGTCCTCAGTACTAGAATTCAGCACTAAAATTAAAGTATGCTTAGTTCCATTTGTCTTTTGTTTTCTGCATGTACTTATTTGACATGTCCAGTAAGTCTTGTTTTATAAGGCTTACTGGCACTACTTTTATGACAGTCTTTCAAGTCCTACATATGAACCTTTCAAGTTTATTGCTAATGTCTACCACATTTACAATGAACTCTCATTTTGATGTTGAGCAAGTAGAGAGATGTATTTTTTAAAAAATCAAACTGTGTAGGAGCAATACTGTTTTTAAAGTATAGAGTAAGAACAATGAAAATGTATGCTTATTTGATATTATCTGCTTTGAAAAACTGAAAATTGTTATTTATTATATTTTTCATGGCTGATATTTCAAAGCACATGTTTTGAAAATTCACATTTTAAACTGATGAAAGGAGAATGAAATTAATATTAAAATTTAAATTATAGTGTTTAAAATTAGTTAGTACTTACATCTGCTAAAACATTCAAATGGGACAGTCTCACTTTCAGACCTGGTACTTCAGCCATCTTGTTCCTTTGTCCTGTGGGCAGCTTTCTTGGAAATAACTCCAGATAGTTTGTACATGCACAAGCAATTACACACTGTATTTCTTTATACACACACTTTTTGTGGGAAAAAACCCCACATATATTGTAGTTTTTTTACAGCTACATAGTAAAATTGAATTATTAAATCATATCAGAAGACTTAACATAATAGATGTTTAGCTTACAGTGAATGAATTTAGTATTTTTTTTTTTAATACAGAGATCAGAAGTTTCCTTTTGTCGTATTAAATCAGATGATTTTATTATGTTGGGAAAAATTTTAAACCCTTTTTTTCCCTTTTTTTTCAGTTAACCAGCCAGCTCAATGGAGTCTGAGCAGCTGTTCCATAGAGGCTACTATAGAAACAGCTACAACAGTATAACGAGTGCAAGTAGTGACGAGGAACTTTTAGATGGAGCTGGTGTTATTATGGACTTTCAAACTTCTGAAGATGACAATTTGTTAGATGGTGACACAGTAGTTGGTAAGTTTGGCATTGCAAGTCTTAGTATTTGTAGTCATGCATATCCACTAATCAGTATATACATTGTTTTATTGAGGTTGCATTTTGAGGTAACTTTTTTTTCAATTGAGGTGATTCATGTGATATAAACTTAGCCTGTGTTAAAGTGTACACTTCTGTGGCATTTAGAACATTCACAATGTTGTGCAACTGCTACATCTATCTAGCTCTAAATATTTTTATTACCCCAGAAGAAAACCTTGTATTTGAATAAATTTTAAAATTTAAATATAACATAATATAAAGAATTGTACGACTATAATTGAGGCTCTCAGAGAAACAGAACTAATAGATATATATTGAAATATATAGAGAGATTTATTATGAAATACTGACTCATTTCATTGTAGAGGCTGAGAAGTCCTTCAACTTGCTATCTGCAAATTGGAAGCCCAGGAAGGTTAGTGGTATAGTTCTAGTTCAAACTCAAAGGCCTGAGAACCAGGGGAACAAATGGTCTAAGTCCTGTCTGAGTCTTAAGGCCCCAGGTCCAGGAGTACTGATGTCCAAGGACAGGAGAAGATAGTTGTCCAAGCTCAAGTAGAGAGCAAATTCACCTGTCCTCGCTGCCTTTTTGTTCTATTCAGATCTTCAACTAATTGAATGATGACCATTTTCATCAGTGAGAGCATCTTTTTTTAGTTTACTTTACTCTCTTCTGGAAGGCCCTCACAGACACATACACAGAAGTAATGTTTTACCATCTATCTGGGGATCCCTTAGCCCAGTCAGGTTAACACATAAAATTAACCATCACAACAATCATCAAATCATAAATGCAAAAATTGATGAATTTCTACAAAGCGAACATATTCATATAACTACTCAGTCAAGAAATAAAATATTACTAGTTTACACTCCTGTGTACACTCCAGAATACACTCCTGTTTCCCCTTCCAGTTTCAAATTACTGTAGTTTAGTTTTGCAGGTATTTAAACTTTATATAAATGGAATTACACTGTATATATTCTTTTGTGTCTGGCATCATTTACTTAAGTTTTGAGGTTTATCTATATTGTTGCATATAGCAGTAATTTGTTTCATTGCCATTGTATAAACATGTTGCAATCTATTCTATTCATCATACATTGTTGATATTCAGGTTTTTTCTTTCATATTTTGGCTATTAATAATAGAGCTGCTGAGAATTTTCATGGACATGTATTTTTGTGTACATTATATACACAGTTCTGTGGAATTGATATCTTAAAATGGAATTTTTAGATCATAGGGTATGTGCATCTTAGTGTTACCAAATACTGTCAAAGTTAGTTCCAAAGTGGCTGTAGCATGGACATTCTCTCAGCTATGCATGAGAGTTCTAGTTGCCCCACATCTTCACCCATACTTAATATTATTAGTTTTTAAATTTTTGGCTACTTTAGTGTAGGTACAGTACTCTTGAATTTTGGTTTTTACATTCGCCCGGTGACTTATGAATTTAAATGCTATTTTGTATGTTTATTGGCTTTTTAGATTGCCTCTTTTGAAGTGCTTGTCAGTCTTTTTGCCTATTTTGTAAGAGTTCTTTTTTGTATTATATACAAATGGTTGCAGCATGGTTTTAGACTTTCTGAAAGTTAGTCTGTTTTTGGCTCACTTTATTTTTAGGGCATGGACCTTGAGAATTTTAGTAGAAAGCCTAGTGTGTTTACCAAGACTACTTCTCTTTGGTGGGCACTGAAATTCAGATTTTGTCTCCCTGGTATTTTGAGACTGCTAACAGCTCTGCTTATCATTATAATCTTTTAACCACTGCTTTTCGCTTAGTTTCTCAGCCTCTCTAATAAAATTTAGGCATTATAATATTTTTAGGGGAAAAGCATGATAGAATAAACTACTCTGTTTTCTCCAAGTATTGGCCCATTCAAGTGCTTATTGCCTTGGTGGTTCTGAACTTCAAATTTTGGCTCCTTGACCCCTTGAAACCGCCAGAAGCTCTCAACCTTCTCTTTCTTTTGGGCCCCTCAATCACTGTACTTACCAATCAGGAAATAGCTCAAGGGCAAAAAGTGGTTGAGACCCTTTATCGCTTAACTTTTTTTTTTTTAGAATCTTGGCACTTCAAGTTCTTCCTGCTTTGTATGCCTCTGGATATTTTGGATGTTCTTTGATTTAAAAAAATATGCACAGTATTTTGCTACTATTAATAATTTGCTCTTCATCACTGGTGGGATTATCCCCCTAATTTTAATTGCAGAGTTATAAACCAGATAAACACATGTGTTCATAATTTGAAAAATCAGGTGAAATTTAACAGTGTACCCATTTTTCTGTGTTTGGGCAGTTCCTTGACCCTTTCTTTATGTGAGGCAGAGAATTAACTCAGAGAGGTAGAAAGACAAAGGAGGAGCTAGCTCTTTTTATCTTTACATGCTGCCTTTAGCATTGGTGTTGTCTTCATCTATGGTCTTTAGCAGGGTAGAGTGCCAAGTGGGAAGAAGGAGCAAAAGTATAAGAAAGGATCTTCTTTTGTTGCTCTTTTTCTTATAAAGTAAGATAATTTTCCTAAAACCTTATTAACAGACATCCTCTTTTATCACTGGCCAGAATTGGTTACATGTCCATACCTAGACTGACTGATAGCTGACAAAGAGGGATTGGATTACTGACTGGTTAGAACCATCATGATTCATTCCCTGGAGAAGAATTTGGAATGAGTGTAGGGTAAAGCAACCATTGGTATTTTCCATACAGATTCTGTCCTCCAGTTAGTCTAGTTGAAAGTACAAGATGTGAAACAGCAATTGACAACAACTATGTAAGTGTTAAATTGGATAGTGCAGATTATAAATGTTATATCTCGAAAATAAGGATATTATTTTGATTCCCCTTTAGTATTGCTCAGAGTGTTCTGGGAGGAGAGAGAGTGCTTGAGGTTGAGCAGTAGGAAAAGGTATCATGTTGTGAGATAGTGAACGTCCTTTCCTAAGATAGTGATATCCTTTCTTTCTGCAAAGCTAATGTGGTCTTTTTAACAGTAGTTGGAAGTGGAATGTCCTAGAAGTGGGGGTCTCAGATTAAATCCACCCTCATAGGCTGGGGCAGATGTCAGCCAAAGACCTCATTTCTGTGTCTGTATTACAGCATCCTTAGCACAGTAACTGGCTCATGGTAAGGACTCAGTGTATGCTAGCTGCTTCTATTTTCTTCTATGGTGTTTTCCATTTGGAATTATTAAACTCTGACCTCCATCTTAAGCAATTTTATTTTACTTTAGCATTCAAGGGGGATGTGAGGAATATTTCCAATAGTATTGAAAAAGGATATACATTTAAAACTCAACTATGACATCTGCATTAAGATTTGGGTTGTAGGGATAAACCACTTTGGACTTCACTGACTCCACTAGGAAATTGAGTTTGTTGTTGTTGTTGTTGTATAGCTCTTGTTTTCTCAAATAATTTAAAAAGATGGACCTACTTATTTTAAAATAGAATCAACCTTATCTGCTCAGAGTTTATACTAAGTAATCCAGAATACACTGTGATTAAAAAAAATAAATAAAAGTTAGCTCCAATAATGATGATTCATTGGTAATATCAGTTAAAAATTTAAACAAGTGAAAAGCTGAAAAATTGGACTTGATATGTATTTACATTAAGTACATCTGATTTAAGTGATTCACTTTAGGGCTATAATTCAATTTCTTTGGAAATGTAGAACTTTTCATTATAAGTAGCAGGAAGAGAAGGCCAAAATTTTCTTGTCAGAGTTGTAGTCATTATGGAGAACTGTATAGTTCTTGACTTCATTGAAAATAAAACATGTGAGTTTTCATCAGTACAAGTTTACTATTGTTCTTAGATAGTATAATCTTCATTTGAATTAAGAAAACACTTAGTTTGGTAGGGTGAAAACAGCCACTTGTTTAGCAAATTAATTTTCAACAATTACATTAATCATAATAATGAGTTCAAAACTTAGATTATTATATTTCTTTTTATCATGTCTGAAATGTGAATAATATGGTTATCAAGAATCACTTCAGGCTTCTGGATTGTGTATAAATGATAGATCACAGACTGAAAGAAAATGTGAGAGGAATGATAGGGCTCACGCCTAATTTCTTCAAATTCCTATCTGTAGATAACCTTAAAAAAAAAAACAACTTTGGAAATACTAAAATTCAAACGTATGGTGTTATTTTTTCCCAAAATCTTGGGACATGTGGTAACCGGGAATGGAATACATCCTGAGTCTCTGAACTCACAAACCACATTAGGCTGCATAGCATGAGACTAAGAGGTAGATTGTTCAGTTCAAGGTCTTGTAATCCTTCTGTCTCTGATAAAATTTACCTTCTCAGGTTCTAGAGATCCCGAGAAGCATTTTCATTTGGATATCTGTTTTTAGATTCAGCTTTATTCAATATGTTTCTGATTTTACCCAAATGTCACAGTTCAGAGTTCAGTCTTTAGTTTGGCAGACACAGGAGTATGAATTCATCATTGTGAAACTCAGCTGTCTCTTATTAGGAGTTCATATTGACCAAGATTGTAGGTGTTAGGTAAAAAAAAAAAAAAAATGCAAACGTATTTACAGTGAGAAATATACTGTATGTTCTTTTTCTTATGATTTTCTTAGTATTTTCTTTAGCTTTATCAAAAGTGCAATATATAATACCTATAACATTCAAAATATGTATTAATTGACTTTATGTTATTGGTAAGATTTCAGTCAACAGTAGGCTATTAGTACTTAAATTTTTGAAAAGTTTGATGTCATACATAGATTTTCAAATGCTGGAGTGGGGAGTTGTCTTTGCCCCTATCCTAACATCCTAAGTTGTTCATGGGTCAACTGTATAAGAATATCTACCCTTATATATAAGAAATATATAAGAAAATTTGGCCTTATACAAATATATAGTTAGAAAAGGAAGTCATAATTTAAATAACTTTTCATATCATTGTGATATTCTTCTTTGATACTGCACCAAAACTTGACAAATGATAATTTCTTAAAGCTGAATTGCACTGTAGAAGCTGAAACCATATTAATGAATGTTTTATGCTGTCTTAAAATCATTGGCCTATCTTGTGCTTCGAGTGGATCTACCACCCATGCACGATTTTAGAATATCACGAATTAGTCCTTTGGAAATTATTCACTGATGTATAGTTTGCTAGGGCTGCCATAACAAAGTACCACCTATTGGGTGGCTTCAACAATGGAAATTTATTTTCTCACAGTTCTGGAGGCTAAAAGGCCGATATCCAGGTTTTGGCAGGGTTGATTTCTTCTGAGGCCTCAGCTTGTAGATGGCTGTCTTCTTCATGTATTTTGACATAGTTGTGTCTGTTTGTGTCCTGATCTCTTGTAAGGATACTAGGAAAATTGGATTAGGGCCAATACTGGTGGCATAATTTAACCTTAATTACCTTTTTAGATGCCCTTTCTCCTATAGTCACATTCTGAGGCACTTAGGTTAAGGCTTCTATCATATGAATTTTGGTGAGACACAATTTAGCACATAACAGATCTTGCTGATGTTCACACATTTTATTACATAAAATCAACAAAGCCTCATATTTGAATATGGCCACCCATCTTAACCCTGTAAGACATCTTTAACTATTGGGAAACTGTCAACACTCACAGTTGTGAATACAGGCTTTCCAAATTTAATTTTTGCTTGAAAGCTCAAATTTTATTATTGACAACAGTTACTGTTCATTGTTTTACTTGAAGAGACAGGTTCACTTAGTGTGTTTTGAGAAAATGTCTGCCAGATACAAGGTCTACATAATTATAGTTTTTGTATCAGTTGTTTGTTTGAATAAAAATAGTGTTCCATGAACAAAGGTCACCTACAACTCAAATGTTTAGTTAAGTTCTTTTCATCAAGATGGAACCATTGTTCAACAGTATAAGCAAAAGTGCTGTATATATTCTTCCCAGTTCATCACAAAGGATATTAAAAGGATGTGTTTTCAAGGGTTGCAATTTAATAAAATGAATGAATTCTTACTTTTTTATGAAGGATATTTGGAAGTGAAATAGACCTTTTGATTTCTGGGAGTACATGGGTGAAAGAATACAATGACTACTAGTCATTTTGTGCCATTGCTTTGATTTGCACTAGATGCAAGCCATTTTACCTATTGTTGCATTTGTACCACATAATAGGATGAAAGGTAAAGAATGTTGTGTAGGCTGAATAATGGCCCTCCACATTGTAATTTCTGGAACCTGTAAATATGTTATTTTAGATGATGAAAAGGATTTAGCGGTTTTGGTTTACTGAAGAATCATGAGATGGCGAGATTATTCAGGATTATCTGGGTGACCCTGTGGTAATCATGGAGTCTTTAAAAGAAGGAAGCAGGAAGATTGTAGTCTGAAGCAAGAAGTTGAAGTTGTAAGAGGACAGGGCCACAAGCCAAGGAATGTAGGTTGTCTCTAGAAGCTGATAAAAGCAAGGAAACCACTTCTCTCCTGAAGTCTCTAGAAGGAACCAGCCTGCAGACCCTTTGATTTCAGACTTCTGACTTCCAGAACCATAATAGATTTGTGTTGTTTCAAACCACTAAGTTTATAGTAATTTACTATAGTAGCAGTGAGAAACGGTTAAAATATTTTCATCATAATACACAAATGTCTTATAAGATCCCCTGGAAAATAGCTTAGGGATCTCCAGGGGTCTGTAGAATACACTTGACCACACCTTGAGAGCTGTTTTAAGATGAGGTAGCTGCAAAGTGCACATTGAGTAATTGAATAAAGTGACTTTCTGTATTGTATTATAAGCTATAAGAGTGGAAGGGCTTATATAAAAACGATAAAAGCTGAATATATATTATGATCCCAGTTCTCTTAAAATGTTATATATGCACATACATACACACACACAAATTTAGAGGGAAATGCAACAAAGTAATGATTTTTCTCTTGGTGGTAGAATTTGGATGCTTTTTATTTTTCGTTATGCTTTTGGAAGTTTTTTCTAAATTGTTACTAAATTTTAAAACTTCAGATTTATAAAACTTAGCCAAAACTTCCAAGTCATTATAAGGAATATTTGTCAGTGTAGGAAGCTGGAACATATTAATAGCTTGTTAACTTGCTTTATAACTTTTGACTATTTAGTGACAAGGAAAATGCAACTGTGTTAGGGGACAGGGCTTTCTTTTCTTCTGTTCTTGCCCTGAGCCTTTTAAATGTTAGGTTTGGACTTGTGTCTGGTGATCATATCTCAAGGTCTTTGTATGTGTTTTCTTTGCCTGTAATAGCAATTATTACTTGTACATTGCTTCTGAGGTTAGACCTCACTTCCTCTAGAAAGCCTTACCTGACATTTCAGGTTTGCCAAGTTGGGGCCTCTCCTATGTAGTAAATTGTATTGCTTCTGTTGCATTTGCTCTTTTGACTTTTATTATTTGTCTGATTTGTTTATAGCCTGCCCTCCTCCTAGATTTAGCTATATTATCTTTTAGTATAATTATTCTAGTAATTCTTGTTGGTTTGTAAGTCACTTATTTTACGGTCAAGTTCTGTTTAGAGCTGACCCATTATGTTTTGATTACATATTTTAGCTTATTTCTAACCTTTGTGGGGAGAGGACATTAGTATATCATGGACAGCCACATATGCTATATTTATTTCATCCTCCCTTCTTACAATGTCTAATATATTAGCATGCACACAATAGAAGCTCATTAAAAGTTTGCTATTCTATAAAATATTTAAAATATCACTAGTCATATTTTGTAATTTTTAGAAGTGTTTTTTTCTTTTTTTTTTTTTTAAATTGAACTAGGATGGCTATATAGAGAAAGTTTTGGTTTAACCGGACACTTATGAAGCTGATAGGGTATGTAGTGGAGTAACAGGAACTGTGTCACTCACCCACATTATTACAACTGTATTGCAGAGGGGCCCACGGAAATGGTAGTGTCATCAGGAGGAAGAAGGCACAGAATGGAAGCTATTGGCTGTATTAACATCTAGCTCCCTGACATTAGTCAGTGCCATTACTCTGTTTCTTAATTTTCTTATCTGAAAAATAAATGCAAAATATTTATTCTACCCACCCAACTTAGATTAGTTTTGGAAACAAAAGAATATAATAAATAAAAGTATATGAAGTGTTACTATTGTACATGAGAGTCTTTTGTGGCAATCGTGGTGTGGGTGCTTAAAGTTTAAACTTATTTATACTTTGTGTATGTATATTTTGTATAATCAGATTACATCATAACATTCAGATAGATTATCCTGGGTTCATAAAAATCTTATATGGTTAGCTTCAGGATTTAGTAATTACTTATATTGCCTTGAAGAAATGCTGATTCTAGAACTGGGACAGAGAAAATATAACATGATTCCAGGGTATGTGTCATATCAGAAGTAAGGAAGTATACAAAAAACAAAACACAACAAAACATTAGGGATATTAATCCTTCTAATTTGTGAGCATGGTGTATCCCTCTATTTATTTGTGTCTTTTTCAGTTTCTTTCACGTGTCATGTAGTTTTGTGCATTGATTCTTTACCTCCATGATTAACTTTATTTCTAGGTATCTTATTATTTTAATGCAATTGTAAATGGGATTGTTTTCTTAATTTCTCTTTCTGATAGTTGGGTAATTTTCTGTCTGGATGATCTATCCATTGATGTCAAAATGGGATGTTAAAGTACTCTACCATTATTGTAAAACCGTCAGTCTCTCCTCTTTAAATCTGTTAATATTTGCTTTATGTCTTAAGTGCTCCTATATTGGGTGCATGGATGTTTATGTGTTATATCTTCTGTAATTTTATCCTTTTTAAAATTATTATGTAATATCTTTCCTTGTCTCTTGTTATAATCTTTGTTTTAATGTTTCTTTTGTCTAAGTATCACTACCTCACCTTTCTTTTCATGTTCATTTGCCTGAAATATCTTTTTCCATCCCTTTACTTTTCAGTTTGTGTGCATCTATCTGAAGTGGCTCTTTGTAGGCAGCATATGCATAGGTCTTTTTTTTGTTTTTAATCTGTCCAAACACCCTGTATCTTTTCATTGGAGCATTTAGCCCATTTATATTTAAAGTGATTATGGACAGATATGTACTTATTGCCATTTTTAAAATTGTTTTCTGAGTTTTGTTTTATTTTAGTTCTTTTCCTTTCTTGCTCTCTTCTACATTGGTGACTTTCTTTAGTGATTTGTTTGGGTTTCTTTTTATTTTTTGTTTATTATAGGTTTTTTGTTGGTTATTACCATGAGATTCACATATAACCAGCTATGTTGATAGTGGTCTATTTTAAGGTGATGGTTGCTTAAGTTTGAACTCATTCTAAAAGTACTACATTTTTTACTCACCCCTCCATATTCATTTTTGATGTTGTATTTTACATGTTTTGTGCATTGTAGTTACACATGCCTTTCAAGCTTCATACTAGCTTTATAATTGGTTGATTCACTACATTTTCTAAATGTTTACCTTTATCAGTGAGGTTTTTTTCTTCCTATATTTTCTTATTTTTACTTTTGGCCTTGTCTTTCCTACTTAAAGAAGTCGCCATAATATTTCTTAGAATGCCATTTTAGTGGTGATGGACTTCTTTAATTTCTGATTGCCTGGAAAACTTTATCTCTTTTTTAATTCCAAATGATAGCCTTGTTAGATAGAGTTATTTTGGGCTATAGATTTTTACCTTTCATCACTTTGAATGCATATTGCCAGCCCTTTCTGGCTTGCAAAGTTCCTTCTGAAAAATTGGCTGATAGTCATATGGTGTGTGTGTGTGTGTGTGTGTGTGTGTGTGTGTGTGTTTTGGTCCTTATGTAACTAGCTGCTTTTAAGATTATCTCTTTAACTTTAGAGTTTTAATTATGATGTGTCTTTATGTGGGCCTCTTTGGGTTCATCTTGTTTGGAGCTCTGTGTTTGTTTCTTTCACCAGGGTAGGAAGGTTTTCCACCATTGTTTCTTCAAATAAATTTTCTGTCCCACTCTGTCTTTCTTCTCCTTCTGGAACCCCGGTGATTTGAATATTGGATGCTTGATGTTGTTGATGTTGTCACAGAGACCCATTAAACTAGTCTCATTTTTATTAAATTCTTTTTTCTTTTTGTTCTTTCAATTGGGTGATTTCTATTACCTTGTCGTCCAGCTCTCTGATTCATTCTTTTGCATTATCTGCTCTGCTGTTGATTCCTTCTAGTGTATTTTTCACTGCCAGTATTGTCCTCTTCAGTTGATAGGTTCTTTTTTATATTTTCTGTATTTTTGTTGACATTCTGAGTTCATCTGTTCTCCTGTTTGTTTGTTTGGATTTTTTTTTTTTTACCATCTTTATAAGCATTGTTTTAATATCTTTATCTGATGGATTGCTTGCCTCCATTTCACATAATTCTTTCTCTGGAGTTTTGTGCTGGAGTTTTGTAATATATTTCTTTGTCTCTTAATTTTGACGTTTTCTTTATGTTTGTTTCTATGGATTAGGCAAAACAGCAACCTCTCCCAGTCCTGAAGGAGTGGCCTTGTGTAGGAGCTTCCCCTTTGTAGACTGCATATGCTGGGTGTCTTTGGCAAGCCAACTGGAGATGGAGTTGGCATGAGCTGCAGAGAGTCCCAGAGCAAGCTGCACTGGGGCCACCTTGGCAGACCAGTTGGAGCTTGTGAACACAGGCCTGGGGCATCCCTGGGGGGAAGGATCACCTTGGCAAGCTGGCTGGAGCTCTAGTGGGAACAGGCTTGGAACATGGGATGTCCCGGGGGCAAGCTGCACTGAGGCCAGGAACTATCTGAAGCATGCCAAAACTGAGAGAACACCCAGGGGCAAGCTTTGCCAAGGCCACCTTGGCAGGCTGGTTGGAGATATAGTTGGAGTGGGCTTAGGCCATGGGGAGTCTTAGGGACAAGCCAAGCTAGTCTTGAGGTGTAGTTGGGGTGATGTGAGCTGTAGGGAGTTCCAGGGGCAAGCCTCATCAGGAACATCTTGGCAGGCTGGTTGGAATTGTAGCTCGAGTGGGCTTAGGCCACGGGGAAAATGGGACAAGTCTCACCAGGGTGAGAACTATAGCTAGAGTAGTGTTGAGCCATGTGAGTCCTGGGGGAAAGCTGCATCTGGGCCACCTTGGTGGATGGGCTAGAATCTGGATATGGAGCAGGCTGCAAGAAGTCCCGGGGATAAGCTACTTTGGAGCCTGGAACAGTTGCTCAAGAGGGCATAGGCCACAAGGGATCCCGGAGGCAAGCTGTACTGGTATGGGTCTGGGGCCTGAGGTGCACTAGGATGGCCCTGCCAACTGGCTAGAGCTCCTGCACCATGCTCCTGCCCCTGAAGTCAAGGTGGTCAGCGTGGACAACAAATGGCACTTTGTGATGCCTCTGAAGCCAGAGTTTCTGACGTTCCCTTCCTGTTTGGCAGATGCTCTTGGGTTAGTAACTGGATTTCCTTCTTCTATAGACTTGATACCCTTTAAACCACTGTGTGTTTTTTTTTTTTTTTTTTTTTTTTTTTTTTTTTTTTTTTTTTTTTTTTTTTTTTTTTTTATTGTGCCCCAAGGCCGGCAAGTCCATGCAAAGGCCCTTCAATGATCTCTTCCTACTACAGGTCAGGGCGCTGGGGGTGGAGTTCCCTTGATACTGTATCTCTTCCATCTCTCCTACAGATTTCTGTGTGGCCTCTCTTTCATTTGTTGTGCAGAAGCTGTTCAGGTCTTTGGGGTGGATTTTTCAGTTTGTAGGTGAAGATTCGAAGTGTTCAGTGGGAAGAGGTGAGTTCAGGGTCTTCTCATGCCACCATCTTGAACCTTATTTTAAAAATTCTTATGGTCGTATGATATTTGAATACATGAAAGTATTCTAAAATCCTAGAAAAAATTACTGGGAGTAAAGTATTTATTAATACCATTAATGTATAGTAAATACAATATTTGGAAAAGTGATGGTAGAATTGTTGCTAAACAGTTTAGACTGTTGGAGTTGGTTGATTTCTGTCAAGTTCTTTGATATCAACTTCAGGTAGAAACATTAATAAAATGATCTAAGAGTAGTAAACATTCTTGCATGTGTTTAGTGATAGTGAATTGAGTTAGGATAACTTGACTTTGCTACAGTGTTTCATAGGTTATGTTTATGTGTGTTGTCTTTAGTAGGTGACAAGTTAATTTTAGCCTTTTTGTCTTCTCTGACATTTACTGGTGGCATTGGTGGCATTATTTTGATGAGTGAGGCATTTGGCTCTAATGTGGAAATTGGAAACAAACCCTTAAGACTTTAAAACGCATGAAATGGTTACATCATGAATCTTCAGTAAAATGTTTTTTAGAAATTCTTAAAATTAAGTTAAATAAAACATTGCCATTACCATGCAATGGCTGTCTGTTGGAAAAAGGTAAAAGCTCTTTCAAAAGATCATACCCTGAATTATTTTTAGAAATAAGTAATTCTAAGATTCATCTAATACTTTTTCTGAGTATTCTCATGTTCTCGATAAATTTGACACACTTCACACTTTGTTGGGAACTACCTTGTAAACATTTTCTGCAACTGCACTTTAGGTCACTTCAGTCAGATTAACCTCCTTAACCTTAATATGTGTGGAATAGGGTTCTTCCCAAATTTAAGTAAGAGTAAGGTAATGCATTTAGAGAAAACTAACCCATATTAAGTTTATGAAATACTATAATTCAAGATGTCACTAAAGAACTAGGAAAAAGAACATGGTATTATAAAGTGATTCCTTGATACAATTAGCCTAAAATACCAGTTGAAAGCCAATCAGATACTGGATCAATATCATCAGAAAGCTTATTAGAACGAAGTGAGCTTAGTTTTAATTATGATATATAGAACCTGATGATTTGTTCCTCAACTCTTACTCTTAATAATTTTTTTAAAGTCCACAAAAAATGAACTAAAATTATTAAGTCAATGAATAATTTTCTTGTATGTGTACTCTACCTCTTAGCCTAATGTCATGAAATAATGAATTAATTTTTTTCCTATGCATATAAAACATACCGATTAACTGTACTGGGAGAATTGAGAAAATAGTTGGTTAAATCATGGTTTGTGTTGTGGTTCCAATTAAGAATTTCTGCTGAAAAAGCTTCAGTAATTATGAACTAAGCCTATAAAATTATAAGCTGAAGTAAATACATAAAATCACAGGGAGTCTGTGGATCCATTTTAGTAGTTCTAAAATATTAACATTTAGAGGAAATTCCTTGGGAGAGTATTTTTTAATATTAATTTTTAAAAGTTTTCAACCGTGCTTAACTCTTAACTAATTCTAAGAATTTATTGGTGATAGCTTTTAAAATATAGTCATATCGTTGGCAAATAGTGATAATTTTGTTTCTTCCTAATCTTTATAGCTTTCTCCTCCATAGCCTCCCTTGCTTTACTGCACTTGCTGGGACCTCTAGTAAACTGTTGAAAGGAAATAGTAATTGTAAACATCTTTTATCATCTATTCTAATCCTAAAGCATTCACCTCAAAGTTTAATCTGGACTTTTTGTATTACCTATTATCATATTAAACAGGCTCACATCTATTCTTAGTTTATTTAAGAGTATATGATTTGAAATTATCCGTTGGTGTTGAATTTTTCATTTCCCCACCATCTTTTGAAATTATTGATTTATATTTTTTCTGTTAATAAACTTTAGTTGATTCTCATCCGTATATAAATCAATTTGATCATTGATATATTAATGCATTTTTACGTTTCTATAAATTGCTGGATTTGATCTGCTTATGTTTTGTTTAGGACTTTTGAATATATATTCATTACTGAGATTTGATGATAGTTTTCCTTTGCCGTACTGTTCTTTTTAGGTTTTGGTACCAAGATTATACTCCCTTCATAAAGTGAGTTGTAGTGATGCCATCTTTTTCCAGTCTCTGGAAAGGTTTACATAAGGCTGGTATTATTATTTCTTATATTTTGGTAGAATTTGCCAGTGAAACTCTAGTCTTAGAATTTTCTTTATATTAAGGTTTTAAATTATTGTTTAAGTTCTTTAATGGTTATAGCACTATTCTGATTTTGTTTCTAGATGTTTGGCAAGTTGTATTTTTCTCAAAATTCATTCTATTTATTTAAGAAATTTATTGGCATAAAGTTGTTTAATGACTGTAAGTTTTGTGATCAGGTCTTCTTTTTCATCTTGATAATATTTGTGTCCTTGTTCTCTTCTCTCCTGTCCTTCCTCCTCTCTCCACCTTCTGCCCTTAATAATCAGTGTCAGTGTAGGTTTAGCAATCATTAGTCTTTCCAATTAACTAGTTTTGCCTTTGTTGTTCTTTTCTATTATACATTTGTATTCGATATCATTAATTTCTGATCTTATTTTCTCCTACTTTGTTTGGATTTATTTTGCTGTATTTTTTTTCTTTCCAAAAAATAAATGGTAAGTTACTTAATTTTTAAGTCTCTTCTCAGGCAAATACATTTAAAGCTATAAACTTCTCTCCAGATACTTAGTATTATTGTCACTAATTAAACATCATTTCTAACTTCCATAATAATATCAGTGTAGATCT
Source organism: Macroglossus sobrinus (assembly GCA_004027375.1). Taxonomy (NCBI): domain Eukaryota; kingdom Metazoa; phylum Chordata; class Mammalia; order Chiroptera; family Pteropodidae; genus Macroglossus; species Macroglossus sobrinus. Next base: position 281,232 of record PVKZ01001899.1, on the reverse strand, counting down.
ACAGGTTATTTAGAAGTAAGGTTCATAATTTCAAAACATATGAGAAATTTCGGGTTATGTTTTTAATTGATTTGTAACATTATTGTATTGTTGTCAAAGAATATATATTGTGTGATATCAACTTGGTGAAATTTCTTGAGACTTGCATTGTGGCCTAGGAAAAATTTTATTTTTGTAAATATTCGTATGCTATGGGAAAATATTTAACATGGAGTTTTTGGTTAATGATATTCTCTGTGTATCCATTAGATGAAGTTTGTTAATCTTCTGTTGAACTCTTTTTTTTTTTACTTACTGTTTTTCTCCTTGTTTGTTTCTATCCAGTATTTGATAGTTTTGCAATACAATTTTTCACTTTATCTGTGGATTCACCTACTATTATTTCTTGACATTCTATAGATTTTTGCTTTATATACTTTGATCTCATGTTATTAGGTTATATCTTCCTATGAATTGAACCATCATACTTTCATTGAGAAGTGAATCTATTTCCAATTATACTTTCTCTCAGATCTCCTTCGATATAAGTATAGTTCTCAAATTTTCTTTGGGTTAATATTTGCATGCTCCATTTTTTAAAATTCTTTTATTTTCAGTCTTTCTGTATACATGTGTTTTTTGTGACTCTTAACTATATGGTTGGACTTTAAAAATCCGTAATGTTTATCTTTTATTTGGAGTGTTTGGTATATTTACACTTAATGTAAATATTAATATATTTTAACTTCAATATCTCCAAAACTTAGAATTATTAAAGTAGTCTTTTACTCAGCCCTTATACCAGCTTGTGTTCATGCATGAATATATTTGAAAATTGTATTCCTTGAAAAGGAATTGCTTAGCTATTTTTGGTTCTGATTTTGAAAAAGTGATCATTGTGTGATGCTTATAAAAGAAACTTTTTCATGTTTTAATTCTATGATACATTATTTGGATAACCAGACAGGCCTGTTGGTATCTAAAATATCCTGTTTGTGAATATTACATTCTGTTTTTTAAATTTATTTTCTGGCTTATCTTTTCTGAGAATTTTTAGGTCCTCTTTCTTTTGTGTTGTAGTAACTGTAGCATGAATTGATTGTCCTTCTTGGAAGCTTTGCTGTTTCTTTTTTTCTTCTTTCCTCTGATGCTTTTGTTTAGGGAGGAGAACTGACAACTCAAGTAAAAATGTCATATATAATGTGTCCAAATGTAAATGTAAAACACCTATACTTAATGGGTAAACTACAGGTAATCTGACACTTTTAGTAGTAATATATTTAGTTTTGAGAGTAAAGGTTGTAATTTTTTGTCGATGCTTGTCTCATAAAAATGATTTTATTTATAAGCATTTCTTCAAAAAGAATATTCATATTATAGAAAATTTTAAACATGCAAAATTATAGGGATGAGTATTATGTATCAGTATCATCACTTAGCTTAAATAATTACCAACTCATGGTCAATTTTGTTTCATTTCTACTTCCTTCCAATTATTTTGAAATAAATCTGAAACATTGTATCATTTTAGGTAACCAGATATGCTGATAAAGAGTTTCTCTTTGATTGAACTTTAATCAGGCTCCTTTGAAATCTCTTCTGAACTAGGTGTCTCAACTTTGGACTGGTTTGTTTTTGTATTGCTCACTTTTGGCAAGAATCCTGTCAAGTTGGTTTAGCCTGACACCACCACCACCACTGCACCACCCTCCTCCACCTTCCTTATCCTCTACCATCCTGCAGGTGATATCTCATCATCCTGTCCTGCCTTTAGCAAGAATACTATTAAGTCAGTTTAGCCAGAGTCTCCCCTTACCCCAAATATTTCCTTTCAGTAATTCTTCATTGACCAACACCCCCAATCCCCTACTTGGCTATAAATTTCCTCTTCCTTGTTGTATTGGAAATTGATCCAAGTTCTATATTGATGTCTCTTTTACAACACACACACACATTTCATTTTGTATCTCTAAAAGATAAGAATTAGTTTAAGGCTATTATCATATCTAAATTATGAATAATTTTTTAAAATCAAATATCTTCTCTATTTTACATTTCCCCAATTGTTTAGTACAAAATTGTATGTTGAAATTGATTGATATATCTTTTAAGTCTTTTTTATTTTGTTTTTAGTTCTATACCTCCCTCCTTCCTTTTTCTTTTTTCTTACCATTTATTTGTTGAAGAAACAGGTCATTTGTTTCCTAATTTGAGTTTTTCTAATCATGTTTCTGAGCTGTCATTTAACATGTTTCTGTGTTTTCTGTATTTCCTATAAATGATAGTTAGATCTAAATGCAAAAAAATAACATTTTTAAATAATTGTAATCTCATAGATTTCTTGGATCATATGTGTTAAGAAGGGCTTAAAGTTGGAACATTATAATACAATAGTCACAATGTATGTTATATATAGTTATATATGCATTGTTAAATTGTTATACTGTAGTCATCTTTAATCATCTACCTACCTGCAATATACCTTAGAGAGGTTATGGCATGGAGTTGAAGTTATAATCTAGGGTGCATTTGGAAGTAGAAATATCTTCCCTTTCTGAATTTAAAATTTGTGTGTATGTGTGCTGCCACTTTAGTGTTTTTGTTCTTCAGAGGTTCTATTTTGAGCATTCCCCCACAAGCTGTGCCTAGGAATACTTGAATTTGTCTTCTATTTTCTTTCCAATTTAGCCCCATTTAATTGTAATTCAGTTTGTTAATCTGGTAATACCTAATTAGTGTCAAAGTCCTCTTTTGCCATACCTTCAGATCTACTTTGTCCTTTTCGAAAGTGGAATTGGAAAGCACTTATAGTCTGAGTAATGATTCTTTTAAGAGAAATCGGCAGCCATGGATCCCATAAGCATGAGAGATTTGAAATTAACATTTTTTCAAATTTATTATTAAAAATAATCTATTTAAAAATTAAATATGTAATATATTTGTTTAAAATCTTAAAATAGTGTGGAACTATATAATGTAAAAACTAAATGTACCATTATTCTCCTCCGTCCACCTCATTTCTTCCTGAGTGATAACAATTGTTGGATTTGGTGTGTCTCATTCTGAACTTAACTTTGTAAAAATATGTTCAATTTATATATTGTATTTACATCACACAAATACAAAAATTTTGTTACCTAAAATTTTTGTTACCTAACAAAAATTTTGTTAACTTATGCAGTATTGTGAATATATTGTATAGGTACTCTTCCCCCTCTAGTTAGTGCTATCATTTTCATTTTTTCATTATGACCAAGTTGTAAATCAAGAAAAACAAGTTAAGAGAGTATCTACAAATACCAGGAAAACTCATAGATAGATTTCCATTTTATACAAAGGCATGAAATATAAAAGTATCATAGGAAACTAAAGTATTTATGAATGCCATATAGGATATATTTCTTAAAAGTTTTATAATAGTAGAACTTAATACCAAAGGACTACAAAGAACCAAATTTACATTTAGTTAATTTAGTGAAGTTAGCTCTCTGTGAAACCCCAGTTTTTTAAAAAAAAATTTTTCAAGAAAATTGAAAAAAAGAGAAAACAAAGAAAAAAATCACACATGGTTGTATCATAAAAGTTAATAGCCTAAGCTGTAATTAGAATATTCCTATGGCAGTAATTCTAGTCTTTGTTCATTTCCTGAAAACTTTTTCTATCAAATCCCAGGTGTGATTTTATAAGAAGATCTGTCTTTCTGAGGTTCAAATGTTTTGAAGTATAATAACTTTATTCAACCTCAATTCTCATATAAATGTCTTGAATTGGAGTGAATCTTAAATGTTGGTTCATTCAGTACTTAGGAAAACAGATTTTACATAACCTCTTAAGTGTTACAGAATTGCTTCTAATAAATAGCACATTTTAATTTAGTGACACTGCAATAAATATTGCTATTTCAGAAGGAGAATCTCCTAGTCTAGAGTAATCACCTTAGAAATAAGCTGTAAAAATTTATTTGGGGAGGGGGAGTGAGTTAGAAACAAAAAGTTGCTTTATTTCTGAATTTCATAAAAATTTCTAGCAAGGAGAATCGAAGTACCTTTTGAGACATTTTACTAAAAGCTTTTTTAAAAGCAAAATAAAAAGCAAAATATTTGTGAAGTAGGAAAAGTAAGAAGATAGGAAAATCTACTACTACCTAGTCAGCCTTTTTTTGCATTGTTTCACAAACAATAGCTAAGTTACTTAATGTTGTTAAGTTTTCTTTCTCCTGCAAAAGTAATGTCTTACTAGGTGGTTCTTTGAAAGAAGGAAACAATAGTCTGCTGAAGTTTAGTGAGATAAAATACTACTCAACTGTTCAATTACTAAATTTTTGAACCCACAATAGAAGTCTAAAGTACATTTTAGATAATTAAGAGTAGACTTTTAAAACCAAGTCCCTTGAAGCCTTTGATATGTTTTAGTTTATGACTCACATGACATTACTATATAAAAAATAGTACATTTATATTATAAAATCACACAACCTCATTAGAGAGTTGCTCCCATTTTTCTATACTAAAAATAAAAGGTGCTTGTCTACATCCAAAATTTCCTTTTCACGGCTCTAAATTACTTTGTTCCCAGTATATTTATCTTAAAATCAAAAAGAATATTCCTCTTGTCTTACTGTAGTTGCCACTGTTACCACAGAAGCTATATTGTGAATGTTTTAAAATTCTGAAACCAGTTTTGTCAGTTTGGAGCTTAGTCATCGTCATACGTAGCAGGACCTGATTAAGTAGGCTGTTCCGCCTCTAAGCCTTGCTAGATTGTAGCCACTAGCAACCAGGCTGCAATAATTTCCCTTTGATGACATCATCCACTGTGGAAGAACACAGTTGCTTCAGCAAGTCGAACTACATACAGTTCTAGCCTTCGTCAAATATGGCATCTCCCTTGCCTGCTGCAGCAGGGCTGAAAGAAATGCCACTGTCTTTTTAAGCTAGCAAGCTTTTCTTTTTCTTTTTCTTTTTAAAAATTCTAATCATGGATGCTTCTTCTGATCCCTATTTGCCTTATGACGGGGGAGGAGACTATATTCCCCTGAGGGAATTACATAAAAGAGGTAATACCATCCCCTTGCTATGAATCTTCTGTTGGTATGTTTTGCATGCAGCTGGGCGGTTCTCTAATTTAAGCAGTTTCTCGATTGTCCTTTAAATACTGTAGTGTGTTGTTTATTTGTCCTGGGTCATTAGTAAGGGACAAAAGTAAGGGGCAAATGCAACCTTCTGAATGTTCTGTTGTCGTCGTCTCTGATTGTTTTCTCTGTGCAGATTAGTACTGCTTCAGATCACCCTGGACTCCGACTCCATCTTCTGTGTGAAATCCTCTTTCTATTTAACTGCGAAAATGAATTAATCCTCTTTTACAGCTAAGTCGTGTTGGTTGGCATCTAAAAAGTAATGTTTTTCTTCCTTCGAAAAACTTATGTTTCTTTTAATTTACACAGAAAAATCAAGTGTGTGTCTGTGTACCATTATATTTCAGCTGCTGCCAATTACCATGTAGCTTTCACATCACAATGTAAATTTGTAGTAAAAGCTCTTTCTACAATTTACCACACTGTGAAATGGCGATAAGGATGAACACATTTTTATATTACTATTTTTCATTTAATATGCATTTCAACTGGTTAAGATGAGCTACATTATCTTACATAGGTATCTTGTAAAAATTGATAGGCTAAAAACATTTAGGGTAATTTTTACACATCAGAAAAAAATAATAGTTAATGGTTTGTAAAAATTAGAAAAGCACCCAGCATTCATGCAAATCTTTTGGCAGGTACTGTCAGGGTCTTCTTAAAACTAATTACATGTTAATTAAACTGCTTTAAAAATTTTTTTAACTGATTATTCTAAGAATAGACTGGCAGTTGTTCTAGAAAAAAATTAAAACTCAAGGAAAATCTTTATGCTAGACAACTTCATTCATGAGCCACATTAATTGAATTTCTGCATGGTATTATAAATTCATTTTATGGTGTAGCCCAAACTTTTATTTATGAAGTAAAGAAGTCATGATTTTTCTGAGCATATTTAGCCTGTTTTATTTGATGTATAATTTATATTCTCACAACACTTTTTAAGTGTTAAGTTCCATTAGAATTAAAAAGTTAATATAATCAACAAATATTTGGTTGCATTGGGTCTACTAGACACTATTTTAGGCTCTGAACAGTTATAACATTATATCCCATAGTATTCTGTTGTTAGTAAAAGCTCTCTTTTCAGATTTGGGGAAAACTATAGAGGTCATGTTACATTTACAGTATTGTGCTTCTCTTACAGCTTTGCCCTCCTAATAAAATTTATATACATAATTTTATGTATATATTACATATATATAATATGTATATATTTTTTAAGAACATTTGGGGAAATACCAAAAAGCATAAAAAAGAAAAGAAAATTTCTCATAATCTTACCACCCAGATTTGTTGGGGTTTTTTTCTCCCCCAGTTTTTAATGTGTTCATAAGCTCTGCTTTTTCCTATGTTCCCATCATTCCTTTGCTGGTAAGGATTTCTTTAAACAGGAAGCAACGTGGATGAATGGTGACTGTTCAAATGTCACACTATTTGCTAATTAGTAATTAAACTGCAAAACAAGACAAACTGTTTCCTCTGAGCTATTACAACATCTGTTTGTTGGTGATAATAAACCAGAAGACCTAGGCTTGGGAAATGTAAATTCTCAGTGTTGAGCTTGACAGTCTTTGACAGAACTTCCTTATGGACTCCTTCTTTGTATGATATGCGAACAGTAAGAAATAAGCCAGAGCTTATGTAAGAGTAGGCATGGTTAATAATATGGTTATTACTAAAATATAAACTTTCTTATTGTATTTTCATAAAGAATCCTTTAGGAATCTTGCTTAAGGTCTAAATTGGTCTTATCCTTGGCAGCCCAAATAGGTTCCTTGTCCCTTGATGAGACATAATTAACATAAACCAATGTTATTTGAAAGTAAAATTGTATCTTTGCAGTACCAATTAGTCAGTTATGATGCTTACTTGACTATACTGTAGTATTTTAGTATCTATAGGTAAGAAGCTATTTATTTTCCATAATTTATGATCTATTGTAGCCATGGGTCAACACACAGAACTGGAGATGTGGAGATAAGCATCTAACATAAATCAAGAATAATAAATCGGCTTCTATGTGAGGACAAAATGACAATGACTAGAAATATCTCTTAAAACTGATAAAGGGTGAAGAGGTAGATAATCAACGTATGAAATTGTGAAGGATACCAATAAAGTAAACATAAATCTGTCTACTGAAATCCAGGATGTTAGATTTAGAGATTACCTTCATGAAGTAAATTAAATTTAATACTACTTTTCTAGGTGAGATGGTAAATAATGTAGCTTCCTACTTATGTAAATAATACGGAGACTGGAAATGTCAACATATTAAAAATAGTATTAGTTTATATATTGTTGATAGGTTAAAAATTAAAATGACATTTTAGAAATAGCCATTTTGGGGGAGGAGTAGGTAAATTTCCTATATAGAAACTATCAAGGTTTTTATAAAGTGTCCCTTCTCTTTTTATAAAGGAAAAAAATATATTTATTTTGATTATAAGTTTTATACTTTCTTAATTTGTTCATGAATTTAAGTAGTCTCAGGGTCTGAATTCTTTTTTCTACCAAATCCTGTCATAGATTTGATCTTTTAGGCCTTGAGCCTCCATTTATTCCAAGGAACTTTTAAAAATTACTTGAATATTAATTTTTTCATTGAAAGAATTCATCGAGCTCTTGTATATATAAAGCACTATTAGGTGCTGTTGAGAAAGATGGTGGTAGTAATAGTAACATTAATAATAGCTAATACTTCGTATAGAATTTACTTTTTACCAGATACTATTTTAAGTCCTTTAGGTGTATCAGTTCATTTATGTGTAACAATTTTAATTCTCATCACAGACTTGTAAAGTAAGCACAGTTTTAATCATAGTTTTTCTGTTCACAAAACTTCAGTAAAGAAATGTTAAAAGTCAGGATTTGATCCAGATGATTTGGCTCATACACTGTAATCATGGGGGTATACTGTGTCTTACTATATATCCCTGTAATAACTTGGCATTTTGTGTCTGGAAGAGGCATAAGAAGGCTTCCCAAATTTAAAAACAAAGTCTTCAGGAAGTTAATAAATTTGTAGTGAATGGTATAGACTGAATATTCTCTGGGACTTTAGAGGAGGAGGAGATCAGTTAATTTGATAAGTGGTATCAAACGAAGAAGGCCAAGTCTTCCAAGTACATAAGGGAATTTGATATTACATTCCTGGGGGAGAGGATAGATTGAGTACATGCTCTGGTAGAGTAAATTCCTTGTACGTTGCTCCTGGGTTAGTTTTGTTGTATCCTTGGGTGAATAAAAGGGGTAATATAGAAAGGTAGAAGGTAGAAGAGTGCCAGATCCTAAAGGAAACTTGAATGCCAGACTAATAACAGTCTTAAGCCCCAAAACGTGTGGCCTTCCCATTTAAATAAAAGTTTGGAATCTTATTCTTTTTAAGTTTCTACCTGAAATCATTTCTTGACATTCATTAGCTCAGAGACATATTTAAGTAAATAGCTATTTTGTTGCTCTTATAATCGATGAATTTGTTCATTTTTATTTCCTTCTAAAAGATATTGATAGTTAGCATTTTTCACACATTATTTTGAAATCCCAGATGTTAGATATATAGAGAGAATACATAGAGATATATTCTATTTATATTTTCTGTAGGCTTTTTGTAAAATGATTTTAGGATTCACATTGTTATTGCATTTATATTACCTTTAATCTTTTAGCCAACTAGAAGATTAAATCTCTTCTTGCAAATTAATTCATCTAAGTGTCTAAAAATTAAAAGAACAAATAGAGATTCATTTGATGTCAGAAACTCTTTGTATTCCAAAACAATAGTATAAAACAAAGCCTGTCTTTAAATTTATTTGCCACAGTATCTGATTTTAAAATCTAGTAAAATCTGATTCATATTACTATCTCTAGCTCTGTTTTCTAAAAATAACCTACACTTCACTATGATTAATTTTATACCATATCATGGCTTGTTGTAAGTCAGAAATGCTTTGTATATCAGGATTTCATAGTGTGAGCAGATCTGCCACAGGGTGCAGAAACTGGGTAGTCAGAATATGTAGAGTTTTAGATTTCTTTCTGCTTTCTTTCATAATTAAAAAATTTGTATATATTTTATACATGTGTGATGGGACAGTTACCTGCATTATGAGCTTAAATGATAATCAGCACTGTCACATCTTTTGAAATAACTCCAGAGGTAATAAGGAATAGTCTTATAATAAATGTAAGAAATATATACCTATTATTTCATGTAAGACTTTGGATATTCCCCTCTGATAAAAGACTTAGGCTGCTGAAGATGCGTGACTTTGAAATTTACTAACAAGCTCAGCCTAAGGTTCAACAGTTAAGTACATTTTTAAAGCTCAGTTCACCAAATATATATTGAAGTCTATAAAGGTTTTTATTTATGAGAAAGATAATTTTATTAATGTTTGTATCCTGCAGTTTAATGTTTCTCAAATTTCAGGTTTTAACATTTTTAGTTATGAAATCAATTGGGTTGTGACCAATATTGGTGGGGTTGGGGGGAAGGGAGGAAAGAGAAGAGAGGGAGGAGAGAGGGAAGGAGTAAAATATTAGAGTATATGTCAAATAGTAAGTATACTAAACTTTGGTTTTAGGTAAATATTTGTATATTTACCATATCAAGAAATGTTTCTTGCTATGGGCCACAATCAATAAGTTTGAAAACCAGTTTCTAAGTATATACCTAGAGAGGCAGTTAGTTCTTTCTGTGGGAAAGGTAGGTTTCCTGTGGCTTAAATGAGTCTGGGGCAACCTGAGTTTGAAAATAGATGTGTTATTGTCAGACATCTCTGCTAAAGCATAGGAACATGAATGTTGTTGCAAGGCAGTGCCCATGACTACTATTGCAATGTTTTTTCATTGCAACATTTTAAGTATTATAAGAAAAGTGATCTGGAACCAAAGGCCAAGACAATGATGATGGTGAGGGGTAGGATTGCATTAATTGTCTGAAAGTTAAATGCATGTGTACACGTGTTTTGGGAGAAGGCACCACCTAACAGCTCTTAACCTACTTGAGGAAAGAGTATATATCTTAAAATATACAGGCAAAACATGAATTATCTTTTAGGTAGTATTGCATAGTGCTAAGAAATGCCTTAGAATCAAACAGCTTGAATTCGAATTCCTGTTCTACCACTTACTAACTACGTGACCTTGGGCAGATTTCTTAACTCCCTGTGCCTTGTTTTTCTAATTTATAAAATAGAGATCATAATACCTTTCTCATGGTTGTTGTGAGGATTAAATGAGCTAATATTTGTAAAATGCTAAGAACAGTGTCTGGCACACAGTAAGTACTCAATAAAGGTTAATTGTTTTATTGTTATTTTCAGACACTAGATAGATAACAATATCTGGCCTCTATGTGGGAAAGACTAGTTTTATTCTGATCTAGTCTGGTTTATCTGTGTTTTCTTTTTTCACAATATATGGTTATGTTGTTTTATCTGCACAGCCACTGCCTAACGCAGGTCACAGAACTTACTCCTGTGTTTTATAGTTTTAGCCCTTAAATTTGTTCTGTGATAAATTTTTAGTTATTTTCATATATGGTGTGAGGTAGGGATCCAACTTTATCCTTTTGCATATGGATAGTCAGTTGTCCCAGCATCACTGGTTGAAAAGACTGTTCTTTTTCCAATTGGTGAAAGTATTGCTTTAAATAATAAAGTATAATTTAAATTTTCCTACAGATAATTTAAAAACTTTTTTGTATAGATTACAGCCATTAGTAAATAACGATTTTGTATTTACATAGGTATGCATGAATTTTATAAAATTCTGTGGGGAAAAATAAGTCAAAAAGTCTTCTTATCAATGAAAGTATTTTTGCATAAAAGCTATATTGATTGAATAACTTTTCTTATTTGCTGTGGTATTTTAGTGTTGGCGATACTTTGTGAAATATTGTTGGTTGCACCTGATTTGTAAAAATGTTCAATTATGGAAAGGTTCATTATTCATCATGCATTTTAGAAATTTATTTCTGTGTCTATGTCAGGCATACTTATCTGTTAAAAATTTACAGGATTTTTGTTCAATATACAGTTGTTTGTAGAAGAACTCATTGCTCAAATTTGTAAGATTCTTTTTTCCTCCTTTATAATGTCAGTCTTTCGGTTAGGATTAATACCATATGAGTAATATAATGCAGCCTGATGAAGTTTTAAATACTGGACTATTTCAACAGAAACAATAGCTTATGTTTATTGATTTCCTAATATTTGTCAGATTTATTGTATGACTTATGTCCAGTTCACATACTCTAAAAGTGGGTGAGGAAACCCAGATACCTCTAAGAGGTTAGGAAGTAACCTAGGCTGGATCACATAGCTAGTAAGTGGCAGAGCTGGAATTTGACTCTAAGCCTTTCTGATCTCAAAATGCATTAAGGCCATGGAATTTCTTCACTAGGACACTCCAAAAAGAAAGTGACCTTTTTTCCAGTCTTTTTTGTTACTGTTTCTCAGTGATTTGGTAGTTGAGGGTAGTCATTGGCATCTAGTAGTCAGATTTCTAGAAAAGTTTTTGATTTGTTTCTTGTCTTAAATTTGGGAGCTACTACTTTCAGATCATACTTTCTTACAATCTAACATCTGGGGATCTATGTAGCAGGAACTATCCTATATCTTTTTGAAGTTCTGTTAAAATTAATAAATCCTTCTATCATTACATCACTGCTCTGGATTTACATTCCCAGGAGATAGAGCTTGATTAATGTAACTTGGATCACATGCCTTTTTCTTGGTGGGGAAGGGAGGATACCTTGACTGACACCCTCATCAAGGCTGCATTCAATGAGAGATAGAAATTTCATAAAGATAATTGGGTTCTGTTACAGAAAGTAGGGAGAAGGGTTACCATCTGGGCAGATTCAATAAGGGTCTATTACATGAATAATAACTCTAATCTGAAGACAATTATTGGATAATGTGTTTATTTTAAGTTTGGAGGTTAACTTGGTTTTTAATATTGAATATCTGGACGTGGAAAAAATTAATTTAAAAAATTAATTGGAAAAGGTACGATATACATATGTTCATTACATGTATTGTTTGTAAGGCAAACTAACCTAAAGTTTTGTTTAAATTATAGTGTCACACCAGTTAAATATAATAATCTGAAATACATTAAAAATGATGTGCATGTGCATTTAATGATATGAGATGGTTTTAAAACATATGCTAAGTAATGCAAATATACTAAGTAATGAAAAGCTAATAAATAAGTGTGGCTAGTATGAGCTCATCTATACTTTTGGCTTATAGAAAATGTTAAAGGCCAAAGCCAATCTCCAATTTAACTATTATAACTCTCTTGTTTACTCAGTGTCGTCTCCTTACTTCCTTAGCAAACCTTACGTAGCTATGTAGAATTGGTTCAGCTTTTTTTTTTTTTTTTCAATCCATGGCTTATTGTAGAATCTTTAATAAGCCTTTTTTACTTAAAGCCTCTAAAACCCAGAAATCCATCGCTTACAACTCAAAGGTATTGGCTTTTAGAATTTTGCCTTTTTTTTTTTTTTTTACATGTGGTTCAGAAGCCTTAATTTGAAACTCAGAAGCCACAATACTGAGTCTTGTTCAGTCTTGCTGTGTTTTTTTTTTCCTGTGGCACTGGCTTTCTCACAGAACTGGTAGGGGGAATAAGTGCGGAGAGGACAAGGAAGTAGTGTTGAATGAGGACACTTGTTTAGTAGTTTGAAAGGCATTCTGGTTCTCTCTACTTCTCTCTTCACAGGTAAATAAACAAGAGCTGCATATGCTTTGAGAAATAGGAAATCCATGGTAAATCACATCATTTTGTGTTAATAAGATACAACTATAAGACCTTTTACTGAGAACAAAGAAAGGCATAATGAGAGAAGTGTAGTCTTACCTCTTTTTCATTCCATAAACCTTTTGGTCTTCTAGAGCTCGCTTCCACATATTTGTTTTAGGAAAGACTTATTATAGTTTCCTAATTAACCAACCCTTGAAATATTATTTAATGAAAGAGAGAACTTCAATTTGCGCTTCTGGCATAACTTGCAAGATATATGCTTCACTCATGAAGATAAAGTTGAGAGATGAAATTGGATAATTTATACTGTTCTTATAAAATTTTATTAATATGTACAATTTATTTATATTTATTTCATTTTAACATATGTAAGTTAAACTTTGTATAAACCTAGTATGCAGTGAACTATACATGGAGAAATGGTATGTTAGGAATATTTAATGTTAAGAAACATGGTAAATTTAAAATCACTCCTAATGTGGGATATGTAGGCATCCCTATGATCCTATTAGAAATGAATGTTCCCTACCAAGTTTAGAGTAGAACAGAAAAATATTTCAATTTCTCCCTCTTTTTTGTTTTACTCAGCTTTTCGTGTTTCACTGATGTTTTCAAACATCGTTGCTGTGTCAGATGGAAGCAAATAGGCATGAAGGGCAGACTGACTTTCAAATAATCTGTTGGGGACACAACCCACTGTGGCTAATTTCCACCCTAACATGTACAGTGACAGTCCTAGAAATTCTAAGGGACACACATAAAAGCCTCCAAACAGAAAACATTGATCTACAGGGTCCTCTGGTTTAAAAAGTTTGAGTCCTTTATTTCTGGTGTTCAGATATTTAGAATTATTGCATATGTTACCTAGAATGAGAGCTCAGCTGAATGAGAGCTCAGCTGTCCACAGGTACAGATGAAAAGAAATATATGAGCAGGAGCTTGCAGTGGAGAAGAGAGTTTATTAGTTTTGGGGTCAATCTGGAGAAAGGTGAGCTAATGTTCCAGAATACCTGACTCCCCGATAGGCTGTAGACATCATGTCATCAAGAGTAAGGGGTTTGGGGTCATGGGTGAAACTGATTGGTCAAGGGTGAGGTAAGGAAAGTAAATCATGAGTTTAAGTCTTGAGGTGAGCTTCAGAGTCCCTCAGTCTGGTTTCAGGGGGTCGTTTTGCTTTAGGGCTCAGGAGCTGAAATGCAACTTAGGGCATGATGTTATCTTCAGCTTAACGAAACTCATAGCTGTGAGTGAGCATTAGTTAGGGCCTGGCCATTGTTTCTTGCTGTCTCAGTTAGTTAGTAAGTGTAAGGGAATGGGCCAAGACTTTTAGAGCATGCTGTGAAGAAAGTGAATTGAGTGCTGGGGCTACACATTACATTAAAATCAAGCATTAAACCAGAATCCTTGATTTCACATAGTTTTGTTAATTACATGTCAAAGTAGTTTCTACGGACTTAATTATTTGAAAGTCGCTGAAGGCAAGGCATATGGCTAATATAAATGTTTATTATGGTGCTGTACCTTTTGCTGCCTTATAAAATAATAATAGTCTTTACTTTTCTACTTCTTAGTTCATAGGTCTGTTAGAGGAACACCTGCCTCGTTAGCTAATTACCTACATTGGTGCAAACAGCTTGGAAAATCTTATCATGGGGCTGATGACATGTTGGATACATGTTAAATGGTAGAAAAATTTTGCTTTTTTATTTTTTTGTGTGGAAGAGTAATAAGATCAGTAGTCCATCTATTCAAGTCTACATAAGGACAACATAAGAAGGAAAGTTGGCAAAATATATTATAGTCCACTTAAAAAAATTTTTTTTTAATTTCAGACTTATAAATGTTGGATAGTATAAAAGTCCCAATTCACCCTTTAATTTCTGAAATGTTAACATTTTACCACATTTGTTCATTCCTTCTCTTGCTATTATATATGCTATTATCTTTGTAATATAATAATATATATTAATACACACATATACAACACATTATTTTTTTCCTGAACCATGTAAAAGTAAAATGTAAAAATAATGCACTTTTACTCCTAAATACTTCAGTATTTCCTTATGAAAAGACATTTCTTTATGCATAGCCATAGTATAATTTTCAAATTAGAAAATTGACATTGATCATTAGTACTGTTATCCAATCTATAATTTTTAAATTTTCCAATTGTCCTACTGTATTCTTTAATATAAAAAACATTTTTTTTTGGTCCAGGATTTAATAATGTTGCATTTTTTCTTGGTCCAGGATCTAATAATCTAATAATGTTGCATTTAGTTGTCATGTCTCTTTAGTCTTCTTTGAGCTAGAACAGTTCCTTAGTCTTTGTCTTCATGACTGACATTTTTGAAGAATGCGGATTTTGTAGACTTTCCCCCAGTTTGAGTTTACCTTGTTTTTTCCCTTGTGAGATTCAGTTTATGTATTTTTGGCCAGAGTACAACAGATATGTTGTCATCTTCCCAGAAGTCTAGAGACTTTTGACACTTCCCTCCAAAAACTGTTTTAAAATTACCTTTTAATATTATATGGAAAGCAGAATCAGAGATTCTCAAATTTGTCAAACTATTATAAGTGTTCTTACTAAATTTATTCTCCAGTGCTTCTCTTAAGAAAATTTGTGGCCTTTTAGCTTTTATAAGGTAGAAATTACTGAATAAAATCAGGATAGAGGGAGGAAGAAAGAGCTAGTGTACTCAAAGTTTTAAGTATAAGGTTTAAAGTATGTGTTTTATTTGAATGTTCATGAGTTATTGCAGGGATTGGGCCTTTAAACCCTTGGCCAAGAATGATAAATTATTCCTGAAGTACTGCCAGAACACTGAAATCAATATACTACTCTCCTTTTAGAAGTTTTATACCTTTCCAAGGCAAACATTCAGATGTATTGAATAGAGAGATAAGAGAGAACCTTGTTTTATCTGGTAGAAGTAAATAGACATTAAGTTTATTAGTACAGTACTTAATATGTTGTTTAGAATATTAACACTTTCTGTATTAATTCTAGTTCGTACTACATCTTTGAATTATTGAGAAAGAAAGAGCTTGGGACCTACAGTATCATTTATTTGGCTCATATCAGTAATAAAAGTAGTCCTTAGTATTGGCATGATGGCTCGGTACAACTCTCCCTTCCCGTTCATAGTGCCCCCCCCAATTGATTTATGATAATCTTTTGCTCTAATGTAGGCAGTGTTTATAGTGATTGGGGATAGTTCAGATTCTAGTTTTGCCAGAGGATAGTTTCAAGAAGTGAGTTAACATTTATGATAGTGTATTTATCTGTAAATAAAAGAGAATGAGTCATTTTAAACCTTCAGGCCGCAAGAATCTTAGTCATAGAATAAAAGGAACAGATTTCTTGTGTTTTATTTTTACAGTGTTTGTTTAAACATTAGGATAGTGCCACTCTATATTCTGTATCAGCTAGTTGTGTTTGCGTTAAAATGACACACTTCTACATTAGTATTTTTGATATAAAATCTATATTACTACTACGTAATTTGAAGATGTGATTTGTAATCACTATGCTAAAATCACCTATTTAAAATTATGTACCAGCTTTTCTACATTCTTAGGGCTTTAGAAAAATTTCAAATGCTTCTTTACCTTATATATCTTAATTATAAGGTGTAGCATCTGTCATAGAGATATTTCATATTTAAAGATGCCTCGTCTAAAGTCATCTTAGCTGTGTGGGACTAGATCTATGAGACAGGCTTATTCTTGATACTGTAGTTGAGTTTAAAAGGACAGGCCATAATCATTTTGCCTTATTTCCAAATTTTGGACAATATTTCTTAATTTGGATAATTTTCTTCATTTCTTCTATTTCATTGTAATTATTTCAAGTGATACTATTACTAATGAACTTCTAAGAAGGTTGCATAGTTCACTATTGTTTCTCATAAAACATACTTAACTGTTCGTCTTTTGTTTTGCAGGAACTCATTATACAATGACGAATGGAGGCAGCATTAACAGTTCTACACACTTACTGGATCTTTTGGATGAACCAATTCCAGGTGTTGGTACATACGATGATTTCCATACTATTGATTGGGTGCGAGAGAAATGTAAAGACAGGGAAAGGCATAGACGGGTAAGTGTTTTCAGTAAACTTTTAAATCTGGTACACAAAGAGATCATTTAGTATATATTTCTGCCAGTGATCTGAAGCTGCCAAAATATATGTTATGCATTAAAATACATTTAAGCATTTTTTTAGTTTATTTATACCCATATCTTTCCAAAAAGGATTTGAGGTTGCTTAAAATTAAATAGGAAGGAAAGGGAAAACAGGGCATATGAGTTTGAGCCAAGTTCAAGATTTGCAAGTTAGCATGATTTTTGGCTAGTACCAGCACAGCAGCTAAGGCAAAAGAGAAAACTTGTTGCATAATTATTATTATTCAAAAAGAAGAAACTTACTTGTGAGATAGTTTTATGGAATTTTAGTTTTCTTTTATCACTTTTTTTTGGTTTTAATCAAGATATTTCTCAAATTAAGTCCTATATAAGACTTATTGGGTTTTGTAATGCATCACTAATTTAAAAACTGTCTTTTACAACTTATAGATCTTTTTTGTCGTTGATTGTGACTTGTATAATGTAATTCAAAAATAAATTTTTAAAAAAGAGAAAAAAAATCTCTTTGTCAAAGTTTCAAATTCCAAAAGTCCCTTTAAAAATTTGCAGTTTAAAATTTACTTGTAAATGAAAATAACTGCTTCCACAAATTAGTAATGTATACATGGATTTTAAATCTGAAATTGGAATTAGATTATATCATTTATGAAAAGTGCAGCTTCTGCAGTTCATCAGTCAATATGTACCTTTTCTGGAAACATAAATAGGATGTAACTGAAAATAAGACTCAGAACATGAAATTAGTGTTCTAATCCAGTGATTCTCAAACTTTTTTGTCTCTGATCCCTTTAGACTATGAACAATTATTGAGAATGCCTGAGAAGCTTTATTTTATGTGGTTACATTAATTGATATTTACTATATTAGAAATGGAAACTGAGAAATTTTTAAAATATTCATTTAAAATAACATAAATCCATTTTATGTTGACATAAAACATTTTTATGAAAAATAACAATCTTTTCCAAAATAAAATATTTAGCAAGGAGGTGGCATTGTGTTACTTTTTAATAAATCTCTTTGTCTGCTTTAATAAAAAGACTCTACTGGGTTTTAATATCTGCATTCAATCTAAAACTGTATCAGTGAACTTTTTGTCTTCTGTTACATGAAAATCCATTGGTTCACCTTGAACTTCAGATATTTGTAACATCTGACCATTAATTGACCATTTGGGAACTATTGAGTCACTGCTTTATGCAGTTCTTTCAAATGTTAACATGTTTCATTAGTATTTAAAAAAAAAAAATCACACTTGTTAATTTCAACGCTCATCTCTTCAGAACAGTCTTTATTGAGACTCTGTTATCCTTACAGTGATGGATATAAGTTTTTCAAAATTCTAATTTTTACTTGAAAGCTCAAAGTCTATCACTGGAAAAAAAAATGCACGTTTATTTTACTTGAACTGACAGGCTAACTTTATACCTGTCAGATTCCCAAGTCTGAAAAACCATAGTTTGGTATCTTTTTTTCAAGTTAAAATGGTGTCCCATGTAAGTGTCTAGTTGGTTTGTAATTCAAATAAATCACACAAATGGATTTACTTTTTTGAGACATAACCTTGTATCTCACTGTGCATCAGAAATGATTTACATACATTTATATCATTACACATTATATTAAAAAGACTTGGTGATAGAGGCATAATAATTTTACTGCTTTGTCAAAGACATTCTTAAGTGAAACTGGCACTGATTATTTTTAGTGGCCTCCACGGAGTGCAGAATGTAATGATTTCCAGTACATCGAAAGCTCCTGCCTGGATTCATACAGAGGAGCCAGCAATTTTGCTGTTGCTTTCACATCTGTGAAAATGTCAACACAGTGAAAAAGGCATTTTATATTTTATTATTATTATGTAAATAAATTTGACCTTGAAGACCCCTTGAGAAGGTCTCAGGAACCCTTGGGGTGTCTGAGGTTCACACTATTTTAATCCAGTGTACCTAAATCAGACACACTATAAATCCTGTATTTTGTTTGATTGTTAAGTGACTACAACTATACTTCTAAGAGTATACATTTATGGAGTCATTAACATATTCAGGTTGTGGTTTAAATGTCTTTTAAAGTGAGACTGTGTGAAAGTATCCATAAGATACCATGTTCATAAAATTTTAGAGAAAATTGAAATGAAAAGAAACCACAGCACACCTTTTTTCCCCTCTAATTATAAAAGGAGTCCACAGTTTTTGAAAGCATTTAAAATAATGTAACAATATAAAGTTAATCATATCAAATAATGTAACAATATATCAATTATCTCTTTCTAGATTAAGTCAGATATTTTCAATACTTTCAGCCATGCTCATATGTATTAACATAAAATCTTATCAAGCTGGGAAACTCTATACATATATGTTCTTATTCTGGTTATGTTTTATGGTTCTAAAAAAGGTCCTAAATCCTTTTTTCCCTAAGCTTTTTATTATACGTGTAGCTCTCCTACCCCAAATTATTTTGAAGCAAATCAGCATTATTTTATAATTGTAGATATTACTTCAGTATTTTGCAAAGTGGTGGTAATCTAATTATCAGTCCTCGTTTACTTAATAACTTGCTTATTTCTATAAAGAGAACCCCATATGCGTTATCTGGATTTCCTCAAGTTCAAATTCTAGAGAAAAGGAGAAAGTTTTTAAATCATATAGTTCCCTTGTATCCCCAGAGTTCATTGATGAGGTTTTGTTGCTTGCTTGGTTTTTGTTTCTATGTTTATGCACTCATGGATTTAAACTTATTTGATGTATTTTAATCATCCAGTTATACTTATTGATGTCCGTATTATTCCATTTTGATTAGTGAGAGTTTATTTTGGTTGGTACATGTATCTTCTGACACATCTTTAGTAGACTTAGATGTATTCTGGAAAAAAAAGATGATTTTTATCTCATCTTACACATTTCTTGCACTAAACCTGGAGTCAGCCTTATCTCCAAGAGCTCTGGTTCCTTTGGAGAAAAATAGTATATAGGCAGTGTGGACATTGGAGATATTTATTCTTTCTGGGTTGGTCATTGCTAGCCTCTTAAATTTATAGCAACCTTCCAACTTAAATTCAATATTATAAGGCTTTTATTTAACCTTTAGTCCTAAAATTTGTATCTCCTCTTAGTCATAACCGAAATCTCAATATCCTATACATAATCATTTGATTTACCTCACATGACACACACAATTTCAGAATAATATTACCAACACTATCCCCAGCATTGTGCTTACTGAAAAGTTTTAGTGTTTTCCTTTTTCACAATACTTTTTGCCCTTAGTGTTTATCCCGCTAGAATTATGCATACTAATTACTTTGTTTTAAAGTCTCTGTCCCTTTCAACCTATTGCCTTCCTCTTCTTCTAAGTATTAATTTGCATTTTAAATTTTATGGTTTACTCCTTTAATTTTTAAAGTATAAGCCTATGTATTTATGTACTTATCTTTCTTGTATAAACAGCAGCATACTATATCTACTTTTATCTACTTGCATCACACTGTATCTTTTTCCTTTGCATCATACTGTATCCTATTAATTTTTTAATGGCTGCAGAACTTTTTTATTAACTAAATGTACTGCAAGTTACTTAACCATTACTATACTGATGAGCATTTAGATGATTTCCAAGATTTTAATTAATATTATCATTTATTAAATATCATTTATTTTTATTGAGAAAAGGCAACATGGAGTTTAATGATTATTTTTGAAAGAAATGATCTCTCTTCAATCCTAAAGAATGATTAATATCTATGACTGGTTGTTGATAGCATAGAAATGGTAAAATTGTCTCATTCAACTTAGAACTTTCTGAGTCTTTTTAATGAGACTCTATGGCTTAAAATAGATCAGACGTTTGAAATAGACCAGATCATTGACTCCCAGCTGTAACCTTCCTGTGGGACAGCTGAGCACTGAAGTCCTAAGTCCTATGTGCTGATGGTAATGTAGTTCCTAGAATGTGGGTTTTTAAAAACAGGAATCTTAGTAAAACAGAAAAAGGTTAAGGTTTTAGGTTTAGACATGCATTCTTCCTGAGAGGGACAAGGCTTGGCTGCTTTTGTCTTAGTAGAGTGAGATCCAGAAATCAAATCTGTTAATGTCCTGCTAATCTCACCTCTACTGAGATAGAGGACATTTCTTCCTTGATCCTCAGTGATTGAAAAAAAAAAACAAAACACAAAACCTCAAAGTCTGAGGTTCCTGTTAAAAATACAGCTCTCTGGGTAAACATTTGTCATCTGGTTTACAGGTATAGCAATTGATAGTGGTCGTGCCCCAAACTCACCTTCTCATCATTTAGTTTAGAAGGAACTGTCCTGTATAGAGTAACTGAGAAAAATTGTTAGATTCTAGAATGGTGGCTTCTGTTTTTAATTTGAAAATGAAGCATAAACATTTCTAATTTCAGATCAACAGCAAAAAGAAAGAATCAGCATGGGAAATGACAAAAAGTTTGTATGATGCGTGGTCAGGATGGCTGGTAGTAACACTAACAGGTTTGGCATCAGGTAAGAAAAACTTATAATGCAATCCTTTTCTGCTTAACAGAACAATAAATGTTTCTCCCCTCTTTCCCACAGTTTTTTTCCAGGTACTGTTGGATTTTAAAAAGTATTTTCTGGTTTCTTTCCTTCAAAAACTTCTTAAATATAACACTAGAAGGCAGGAGGCTTCCGCATCTAGTCTTAGCTCTGTCACTTTACCTGTCTTTCCAATTATTATTATTATTTTTTATCTTTCTGAGCTCAGTTTCTGTATCTGTAAAGTATGTGGTTTGGACCAGGTGATCAGTGAGTGCTTCCTATGAGTCATGGCCTATTCTAAAAACTTTACGTATTTATAAACCTCATGTCAATCCTATAGTACATGTGCTATTATTACTGCCATTTTACAGATGAGGGGACTGAAACACAGAGATGTTAAGTATTCTGTCAGTAAAATGATCTTCATATATTTGACTTTTATTTGAGAAAATGAAAACTAATTACAGTAATTCATTAATGGTGTTAGTTTCACTAATTATTTTTAATGGATATTAAATTTAATGAGATTATAAATCTATTAAGTTTTGTATTGAAACACACTAGTAAAAACTCTGACTTCAGTAACCAGATTTGTGAACTTCCTGCAGGTAGCTGTCTTTTGAAGATGTTTTAGTCTTTTTAACACCATTTTTTTAAAACTCACAATTAATTTTAATGATATAACTAGTTTTAAACCCAAAGCAAGAGAGTTTTATTTTCACGAATAGCTATTTAGTTATATTTTTAAAAGTAACATAAACTTATTGATAAGTAATGTTTGACAATATTAAATTCATATAATATTCCTTATAGGATCCTTTTTTTTATAGAGAGTCCCCTGCTTTCCTTGATCCTTTTAATGTGGTAGTTCTTAATTCCCCAAAAATGAGTTTAATTTTATTGCCACCTCCACCATCTTTTTGTAGGGGCATTGGCTGGACTAATAGACATTGCTGCTGATTGGATGACTGACCTGAAGGAGGGCATTTGCCTTAGTGGGTTGTGGTACAACCATGAACAATGTTGTTGGGGATCTGATGAAACAACATTTGAAGAGAGGGATAAATGTCCACAGTGGAAAACATGGGCAGAGTTA
Organism: Macroglossus sobrinus; assembly: GCA_004027375.1. Classification (NCBI taxonomy): domain Eukaryota; kingdom Metazoa; phylum Chordata; class Mammalia; order Chiroptera; family Pteropodidae; genus Macroglossus; species Macroglossus sobrinus. The sequence continues at coordinate 258,567 of PVKZ01001899.1, read as the reverse complement.
ATCATAGGTCAAGCAGAGGTGAGTCTTTCTTTGTCTCAAGATGAATTAATAATCGATATTTTAAATGAGGATTTAAATTATTTAATTATAAAATTAATGATGTTAGATGATTGAAACCTTAATTAAAGGAAAAAAGAAAGAATTGGAATAGGATAGAATGGAAAACATGAGAATACATTGAAGCAAGTAAAATATAAGTATTTCAAGAAGCTCTTGTTTTAGTTACATAGTCACATACAAATTTTGTGGGTTATGACGTAAATGTTATTTCTGATTGTAGAAAAGAAGTGCAATAGTATCTGTGTAACCACAAAAAGTTATGAAGTTGTTATTAAACTGCTGGATGTCTTACGTTGTGAATATTCAGAAAGTATGAATTATCAAAACACTCAGTGAAATAAGCCTTCTGACTAGAATTAATCATAAATTTTTTTTCGTGCCATTACAGTATTGTAATGAGTATTTTACTGTTCTTGATGTACTGTAATGAACATTTTAGAAGTTAGAATATTATGTAATATATACATATATTATTACATGATTATATATGGATGTTTTTAAAATTTTGTTATAGCTAAATTTTAGAGATTGAAGTATAGCTGAGATTCTGGACAAGTCTTTAGGGATAAGGAAAAAGTCAGGAAAAACTTCAAATAGCTTAAGGCCCCTTGGTATGTATACAAATATGTCTTTTGATTCTACTTTAAGTACTTTATTCATGTAGAGCTTTTATTATTGTGGAGGTAAACCAGGAGTCCTTAGATGTTTTACCCAAGTTTCTTATGAGGCAAGCATTTGTAGTATAGGTACACTGTAAATTAAATTCATCCTTTCGAACTCTTTGCTTTTTAGGGTCCTGGTTCTTACATTATGAACTATATATTGTACATCTTCTGGGCATTGAGTTTTGCCTTTCTTGCTGTTTCCCTGGTAAAGGTATTTGCTCCATACGCCTGTGGCTCTGGAATTCCAGAGGTAAGCCATGCAATATTTAGTAGCTTTAAACATTTAGTAATTGTTATGATGCTTATCTTTTTGCCTTTAGTAGTTTTTCTTGAGAAATTGTTTGTAATATGAAAAAGAAAAGTTAAAAAAAATGTAAGCTTATTATAGACTTCATTGAAAGAAATTCTTCCCTGTAAGTCATTTCATCATTTACAATAGAGTTGATTTTTTTTTCCCCCTCACCACTAATTTAGCACATGACTAAACAAATATCAGAAGACTTAGTTAAACCTTAAGAACCTGGAAAAATATTCTGCCTAAAGTTCTTTGATGGATTAGTTAATGCTTTGCTGTTATGAACTCAATTTGGTTACATTCATTTGCTTTCTATAACTATCTTTTTATTAGATAAGTTAATAAATCTTGAATTTGGAAGATAATATTTACAACCATTTTATACTTTCAAATAAACATTTGATCATAGCAGGTTAGTAGCATAAACTATTGGGTTATACTGTTTATCAACAATAAAGGAGAATATACTTAGTTTGAACATAATGATTACTCATTGCTTTCCCCTTTTTATTTTTGTTCTAAGTTACCAGTTTTTCTTAGTTCATTTCTTTTAATATCTAAATAGTAGTGATTTTGAAAACTGTATTAGGAATATCATTAATAAGGAGTGATATCATGCATCACTCATCCTTGACATACAGGAAAATATTACACATAATTATGGTACTCTGAGAAGGCATGATATCTTTATTTCTGACACAGAATGTCTGAAATGTACCTAACTATATTATATTTCTACCACAGAAATATTCAAATTTTCTTTTATTCTGGTTATTTAATTACGACCCTTGTATTAAGGTCTACCCTGTAATGTGACCTGATATTTTAGTTTTGCTTGTGAAATAGGGTTGTTTTCTATTTTGCTTGGGAAGAGAATTAGAATATGAAATAAGTTTATTATAGGTATCATAATAGTTAAAGCTTTTGAAAGGTTAATTGTGACTTGTTCAATAGTCCACCAAAACTTACAAGGTAGTTTTGTGAGTTAAACAAGAGAGTAACTTAAGTTCGCATGTTTCTTAAAGGAAATTAAGATGCCTTAATCTTTCCTTTGTAGATTAAAACTATTTTGAGTGGATTTATCATCAGAGGTTACTTGGGAAAATGGACTTTAATGATCAAAACCATCACGTTAGTACTGGCTGTGGCATCAGGTTTGAGTTTAGGAAAAGAAGGTCCCCTGGTACATGTTGCCTGTTGCTGTGGAAATATCTTTTCCTACCTCTTTCCAAAGTATAGCACAAATGAAGCTAAAAAAAGGGAGGTAAGTGTCTTTTTAAATTTATTTGACATATACGTATCCGTTATACAGACTTATATCAGTAAAGAATTTCTGAGTGTAAAGATCACATTTTACCCTATTTTTTGGATAAATTCTATATTCAGGTGAAAATTTCATGTGAAAATTGCCTCTCTTCCCTTTGCCAGATAATTGCTGATGTCTTTCTAGAATCCATCCCCAGTGCTGCTCAGTTACCTGCATATTTTCGAGAAGTTTTATATTGACTTCTGGTGTCCATTGGTTTCAGTTGAATTTCACAAAGGTCTTTGCATTTGTTTTTGCTTTGCCTTACACCTCTCCTCTGAAGTGTTTCCGAAATGTAGCGTTATTTTAACTCTTACTTCTCACCTTCGGTATTTCTTCAGGGTTGAGAAATCTTAACTGTGTTTTCCTCTGGAGGAAGTGTCTAATGCCAGTGCGAGTGGTGTGTCATCTGCAGAGAGCTATCCGGCACCATGGGGAAGTTCTAAGGGCATCTAGGATCTCCTAAGGTTTAAATCAGAGATTATCATTAAAGGGGATTTAGAAATTCCTCTTTATTCAGCTTTTTAGGGCAGTTTCTTTTACCTTTTTTTTTTTTTTTTTTAAGGCCAACCTGAGACCATCTAGATATTTAAACTTTATATATTATAGAGTTTCTTTGATGTTCTAGATTGCTTTGGATATTTTCTAAAAGGAAAGTGAGCTCTTGAGATCTTCTGTGTTAGTTCTGACTTTGGAAGCACAATCCCTTCCTGTTTTCCCCATCTAATCTTCAGCCCTAGATGATACAGAGCCCTTTGAGTTTGTAAGGTATGATATTTTTATATATCATTAAATGCTGAGAACTCAGGAGTCTCTGGACTTAAGACAGGACTTTTTATCCTGTTGTTTTTTATAATAAAATGAAAAAGTAGACTATTTTCTGTCAAGTTATTTAATTCCTCAATTGAAATAATTCTAGTTTATTTTAATGTTAGCTCTAAAACATTGTCCTTACATTGGCAGTAGATACTCTGTAAGTGGAACATTTCAGAGCATCATTGTTCCATCTCTGAATGACAGTTGTGATTCCAATATTATCCTATAAACAAAAATAACTACTGTTAATTACTTTGTATCTGGTTCTGTGGCAGGTACTTTACTCTTATCTTGAAATTTAATTCCACAGTAATCCTATTTAACTTGGCTCTATTACTTTCATTTAAAGAGAGGAAACTAGAAATTAAAGTGCCTAACTTGCCTAAGATTACAAAGCAGAGTGTCAGTGTGGATTAAAATTTACTTTACTCTGACTCTAAAGTCTATACTCTTCACTATTATTCCACTGCTACTATGACTGTGTGGCTATGTCTTTGTGTGTGTTAAAAACAAAGCAAAACCTAAAACTATACTATAATGTGGCAAGTTAGTAGCTAAAATGGAACTATAACATTTGTTTCCCTAGTTCAATTCCTTCACTTGCTGTTGTACCTTGACATTTTTTGGATAAGATTTTTTTTTAATTCACTATAAGTGAAAAAATGTAGTTTATTAGAATCTGTTATAAAATTTAAATTCACCTAAATTTTAACATACGCACTATGATGATTAGTAAGATTTATAACATTAATTTTATTCTGTCACCTTAGTATATACATATCTACAGTTCACTTGTGAGTTGGAAGCAATAAGGCCTCATATTTTGGCTTTCTTCCTGTACCCACTTCCTTGATGTTTTTTCATTAAATGATTCTTGGATACTTATAAAACATTAAAATGTGTGTGAGTTATAGGCACATGGATGAGTGTTAGCTTGATTGTAAAATTATTTTATATTTAACATAGAATCAGAGAGTTTAGTTAAATCTTTTGTCTACAGTCCTATTAGTGGGAAAATACAAAATAGTAAGTTAAATTTGCTCTCCATCCTCCCCCAAGTAAGCAGTCTGCATTCTTAAAGCCAGATACTATTTAATTAGAACAAATATTTATTTTTAATATACCAAACAAAGCTTATGTACTTTATGCTCTAAACCACTTGTGATTTAATTCTGATGATTTCTAATTTCTCTTTCAGAATGTAAAAATTTACCAGTTGAGGAAATGCTTTGGTAGCCTCAAATATTTCCTGGAGTAAAGTAGTGAAAGGAATAAAGACTCTTAGAAAAGTAGTTAGAAATAAATGCCCAGTGGATTTATATGTGTAGCTGGCTTCACACTGGCAGGAAGTGGGCAATGTCCAAGTGAAAGACCAAGGAGTTGGAGAGAGGCTCCATATGTGCATTTGTGGATTTTTCTCTTCCTTGAACTTTCTTGTTAGGGGTTCGTGTTGGTGAGACTGTATCATAAGGCGTAGCCTTTCAGAGTGAGGCTCACTGTATTGGCAGTGCCAGTATTTTCAGAGGACTTAGAGTAGTGAAATTATAGGGAAACAAAATAAGTTTTAAGTTCCCTGGATATTTTTGTAGGATACAGTTAGCCTAAAATCTGAAGAAATAAAGACCTATTTAAAAATAAGTAAACAACTCTCCCCTGAAACCCCGGTTACTTCTCTCCCCACTGGTCTTCACAAACATTGAAAATTGGCTGTATTCATGGCCTCTTCTTTATATCCCATTTACATTAGTATGTCCTGCACAAATGTTTTTTGACTGAATACTGAATATATGAATGACCTTTCAATTAAAGCAGAAGAGAAAAAAATATTTTTAGAAGAAATAATTATTTTCCTTAACCTGCGGAGAAGGAAGACATGTGAGATAAAGTCAGAAGAGGCATTTTGAAAATTAGAGTAACATGAAGAATTTTTATTTGGTATAATTTTGAATTTTTAAGAACGTGAAATAAGCTACATCCTCTTTTTAGGTGCTATCAGCTGCCTCGGCTGCAGGTGTTTCTGTAGCTTTTGGTGCACCAATTGGAGGAGTTCTTTTTAGCCTGGAAGAGGTAGGTATGAAAAAATACAGCAGTTAAAATGATGTATAATTACTGTTACAAATATATTTTGGCACATTTTCCAGTTTTATAGCTAATATAATGTTAAAAGGTACAGATTTTGTTTTTAAGATTTTGACTTTATTTTCATAGTTATTTTTCAGCCTTACATAAAAAATGTAGCTATATAGTTATTTACCTTGGGAAAAATTCTTTTTTAAATATTATTAATGTGTAAATATTAGGGATTATTTAAAATTTAACTTTGATGTATTTAAAAGTAACCAGATATGAATTTGACTTAGAAAAATACTTAAAACAATCTGTCTCTGTTAGCTGAGATATAACCTGTGTTTTTATTTTAAAAATTTTGATGAATCCTAAATGGTCTTTGTAAGTTTTTCTTGTGTGATTATTTCTGTTACAGTTATTGATGTTTAAGGAGATAATTTTAGTTGCTTCAGTGGAATATTTTATTTTTCTTTTCTTTTTGGTCCTTAAGACTTTTTATACTTTTACACAAAAATATGATTAGAAAACAGGAAAAGTTTTCTTTTCCAGTTGTTTGTGCTCTTTTCTCTTTTCTACTTAATATAGAAGAGGTAAATTAAATAGTTCTTTTTGAGCTAACATGAGTTGGTGCCAGTATATTTATTCTTAACTATTATGATTGAATTGGAATTGAAATTCATGTTGAAAATAAAACAATGCAAGGTATTTTAAATAATTATTAGACATTTATGACCAGTTAATATTGTGTGCGTATACTGGTATGACAGTCAAGTTAATAAAACATCAATATTTTTCTTTTCACGATAAAATCCATTACATGTGAATTCTAGCTGCAGCAAAATTTAGAGCTATACTATTTACCATAAAGTTATAACCTGTCAGAAACATCTTATAAAATAATAGCATTAATTTTTCTTTCTTTCTTTTTTTTTTTTTAGGTTAGCTATTATTTTCCTCTTAAAACTTTATGGAGATCATTTTTTGCTGCTTTAGTGGCTGCGTTTGTTTTGAGATCCATTAATCCATTTGGTAATAGCCGTCTGGTCCTTTTTTACGTGGAGTATCATACACCATGGTACCTTTTTGAACTATTTCCTTTTATTCTCCTCGGGGTATTTGGAGGGCTCTGGGGAGCATTTTTCATTAGGGCAAATATTGCCTGGTGTCGTCGACGCAAATCCACCAAATTTGGAAAGTATCCTGTTCTTGAAGTCATTATCGTTGCAGCTATTACTGCTGTGATAGCCTTCCCTAACCCGTATACCAGGCTCAACACCAGTGAACTGATTAAAGAGCTTTTCACAGACTGCGGTCCTCTGGAATCCTCTTCTCTTTGTGACTACAGAAATGACATGAATGCCAGTAAAATTGTTGATGATATCCCTGATCGCCCAGCAGGCCTTGGAGTATATTCAGCCATATGGCAATTATGCTTAGCACTCATATTTAAAATCATAATGACAGTGTTCACTTTTGGTATTAAGGTAAGTGCTGATGTGGGGGTGATATGTAAGTAATTTTGGCATATTCAAAACATATGTAGAATGAGAAATGAAATTTTTATCTAAAGGTGGCTTTATAAATGTGGGCTGGAAAATTTTTATCTGTTGGGTTTAATTTTAAGTAATGAAAAAACATTCCTTAGATTATGTTGTTGAGCATGGTATCTGTTGCTTTGTAACAAATTACCCCCAAACAGCAGCTTAAGATAACTATTTATTTTGCTCTTGATATTGGTCAGTGATTTAGGAAATACTTAGCTGGGCATGTTTTGTTTGGTGTCTCATACATTTGGCATTAGACACAGCTAGGACTGGTCAGTTCATAGATATTCATTTGTCTGGCACCTAGCTGAGAAGATTCAGGCAACTGGAACTAGAACATCTGGGCTCTTAGAACATATCCCCTTTATGGTTTTTCCAGCATGGTGGCCTCAGGGTAGTTAGATTTCTAACATGGTAGCTCAGGATTCCTAAAGCAAGTGTCTCAAGAGGACCATTCCTAACCTAACCAAAGAAGCCAGCGTGCCTTCTGTTGCATTCTATTTTCTAGGCAGCCACAAAGGCCACCCAGGTTTAGGGAGTGGGGCGTACACTCTACCTCTTAGTGGGAGGAATGTCAGAGAATCCATGATTATGCTTCAAAACCATTTATGTTAGTTTCCTATTCCTGCTATAATAAATTACCACAAACGTAGTGGCTTAAAATCACACAAATATAGTTCTGCAGACCAGAAGTCCAAAATGGGTCTCCCTGGGCTAATATCAGGGTGTTCATAGGGATTTATAGAGGTCTTAGGAGTAAGTCCACTTTTTCTTTTCTTTCTTTTCTTCCTTTCTATTTGTGTGTGTGTGTGTGTGTGTGTGTGTGTGTGTGTGTGTGTGTGTGTGTGAGAGAGAGAGAGAGAGAGAGAGAGAGAGAGAGAAAGCGAGAGCGAGAACAGGCGTGCACGCGCCTTTTTCAGCCTTCTTTAGGCCAGCCACATGCCTTGGCTCATAGCTCCCTTCTTTCATCTTCAAAGCCAGCAATGGCTGGTCAAATCTTTTATCTCATCATTCTAACACTAACTCTTCTAAATTGTTCCTCCACATTTAAAACACCTTTATTATTACTCTGGGCCCAGCCAGGTAATCCAGGATGATAATCTGGTTAACAACCTTAATTCTGTCTGTAACCTTAATTCCTCCTTGCCATGTAATATAACAAGCTATATCTTTGGAGAGCCATTATTGTGCCTTACCATATCCCTATAGGGTTTTAGCTTGAAAAGACACTTGAAAAGGCCTATGAATACCATGCCTTTTTTTTGTCAAGGATTTAAGGCCTTATTGCTTCTTTTGAATTTACGGAAGTGAGAATAACATTTGTTAATTAGTGTTTGCCAATAAATATAATTCTAGTATATGAATCTGTCAGTGATGCATCTAGGGAATCAGATGTCACCTAATCCTTGTTCTTTAAATTATTGCACCTATAGTTCATATAATAGTTAATGTTCTCTAGTGATAATGCGCTTTCACAGATGTACATTATGTGGAATAACTGCTTAATTTGAATGAAATTGGTGGTGGTTTAAAATATGGTCTTTTTTTTCAGTCATCCTCCATGTTTAGTTCACTGTGTATAAGATTTAAATAATAGAAAAACCTTGAAATTTTACTTATTTTTTCTTTAATTTATAAAGGATTTATTAAAGCTCCCATTTCTACAGTAAGTTTTTTTTTTTTTTTTTGTAAAGCCCAACTTTGTCACCATTGGGTGAACTATAGGAAGCCAGAGGCAATTGATAGGCCTTTGTTAAGTCCCCCATTACCCTCTACTCTGGCTGAGGGATCCTGATTGGCAGGAAAGTATAAAACGTTTTGATTACTTCTGTTTGAAAATGTATTTAATAATCTTGATACACCTTCAACATGCCATCTCTTTGTGTGGGGCTTGTTTCGTATCCAGAATGGTTTAGAGCTGTTGTTAGACTTTTAATAGTCTTTAAATGATCTTGTATAAGATGCTTACTATTCATTCCCATTATCTTTATTAAATTTGAGATACATACATACACCCACCCACAATCACTAAGAAATTATTGGGGGACCTGATAAGATCACACACTTTACATTGTACCACTTAAGAGGAATACCATCTACTATTTCTATTATTTGATAAACAACAAATGTGTAGGAAGGACATAAACTTGGAGTAAAGGACATTTTTCATAACTAAATCACTTTGAATTGATTTAGAGTTATGAAAAATGCTTCATGCTGTCCTTTTTTTTTTATTCCACAGTTCACCATGGACTAATGAAAATTTTGTTAGGGACTATCATTAAGAACTCCTGAGTTAAAGGATAAAAAAACCCTATTTATTTTCTCTTTGGCCTAGAGAATGTGGTTTGTTACTTTGTAACTGAAGTCATGGAATTGTTAAAATATTATTATGTTTTTGTTCAACTTTTAACGTACTAAGATTTTGATATGTAAAAAGACTCAAAAGCGTTAGAATTCCATTTTAAGCATCCTGCCTCATTAAACATTCTCTTTTCATTCTAGGTTCCATCAGGCTTGTTCATCCCCAGCATGGCCATTGGAGCAATCGCAGGGAGGATTGTGGGGATTGCAGTGGAGCAGCTCGCATATTACCACCATGACTGGTTTATCTTTAAGGAGTGGTGTGAGGTTGGGGCCGATTGCATTACCCCTGGCCTTTATGCCATGGTTGGTGCTGCTGCTTGCTTAGGTAATGTCACTGTGTCTGGATGCTCGTGCATCTGAGAGAAAAAAGAGTGAGTAAGGGAGAGTTTATGCTTAATTGTTAGGGTGAGGTGAAGGGGAGGAAGGTACAGGACAGAGGAAGAGAATGTTGTAACAGAAATAAGACACTACCACTATTATATGGTATTACACAGTACTAGTTTTCATTTTATGTCTCTGAACATTTGTTAATGCAAAAATTTAATAATAGCATCTTTTTAAAGTCATGTAATGCTTTATGATGGAAAACATCTCATAGGCTTAATTCGAATCCCGTCCAAGGGGATTTTTGGTTTTTTCATTGTCAAGGATCTTGACTTACCTATACCAACTGTTGCCTGCTTCCTAAGATTGGCATTCTAGCAAAGCTGCAGAATAACTTAACTTTGGGCTCTGCAGTGATTTGTTTTAAGCCCCAGTAAAAGACTTCTTTACCCACCTTCCTCCATCTCAGATGCATTTATAGCAAAATGAGAATGGTAACTACTGTTTTAATGAAAAGAAAATGTCTGCATTGAATACTTGAGTCTATTTATTGTCCTTTTAGGCATAAAAAAGTAGTTATTTAAAATGTCATCTAAACTTTGGTTATAATATTTAGTAATAGTTGGTATTTTGACATATTTTTGTTCAGTGCATCAAAATTGTGTAAAGTAATTACTATCTTCACAAGTGTAATAGCAAACGAAAGTGAAGGGCAGAATCATTTTCACTAAAGTAGGAAGTATTTTTTAAGTATTCACTTTTTGTTTAGCACTGTGCTAGATGCAATGGGTGATACACGCAGAAGTGTAAAACATGGACCAACCTCAACTACAATCAAGTTGGGGAGACAAGACCAACACTGAGAAGACAATAGTGAGCAACGGATAATGATTATATATAGTACTGAGAGAGTCTGTGAAAATTGCAGGAATCTAGAGGAAAAAAGCTGAAGTAGTTCCAGTAAGGTAGAACATGAGCTCTATTTTAAAAAATTAATAGTATTTAAGAGAGGACTTTGTTGAAGAATATAATGTGAAGAAAAAGTAGTTTAGGATAAGAATAGATTTAGCATTCATGGGATTCTGAAGAAACTGACAACATTGAAGTAGAGAGTGCATTTTGAATACTTTGGGAAAGCAAAGTTGGATTGGTGATAAAGAGCCAGATGGTGAGAAGGGAATGATTTATGTCATGATAAATTTATATTTGGAATTGGTCAGATTTGTAACAGAGTCATGGCTTAGACATTTTTAGCTTGATGAGTTTGGGAAAGTTCCTTTACTTACTTTTTTTTAATCTTTAAAATGGAAGTAATAACTAATCTGTAGTTGTTTTGAGGACAACATGAGATAAAATGTAAAGCTATGTAAACCTGTTAGCATAATGCCTGGTAAAATAAGAAATGCTTAGTTAAAAAATACTTAAAAAAAAAAGCCTTTGTAAACTGACTAGGATGTGTCTGGCATAGAGTAGATACATAATATATAGTAGGCTCTTTCTCACTTTTATTTTTAGGTTAAAAATCAAGAAGGAAGGGTTTAAGCTTAATGTAATATGAAATGATGAGCCCTGGTAAGTTCTTGAGCTAAGGAGCAACATGATGAAAGTATCACTTAGGAAAGAGAAACCTAGGAACATGGCTTAGATAGTGGATTGAATGTAATGGGGCCTAAAGTCAAGGAGGTAAGATAAAATAGTATTAAAATTAAGGACCAAAGTCTCGAGGGTCTGGACTAGGTTGGTAATGGTATGAATACTGAGAAAGGGACCCATAGATAGATATTTTGCAGAGCAAATCAAATAGGACTGGGTGAGAGTCTAGATGTTAGGATAAAGTGAAGGGTTGAACCAAAAATGATGACTACTAGGTTGTCAGGAAGAATGTGGGGCCCAGTGTTGAAGTCAGGTAAGTTGGAATGGGGAGCCCTCTGGAGGTAGAGGAGGAGTTTGGTTTTAAGTGTGTGGTGTGTTCTGGGACAGTGGTCATCTGAAGTCTTTTTACAGAAAACGAGACAAGCACAATAAGATGAGGCTTGCATAGTCGGAGACACAGGGCAAATGTATCGGTAGCTGCAGAGCTTGCGGGAGGCATCCACACAGAGATGATAGTTCAGAATGATGGTTTGGGTAAATGAGTAGATGAGTTTTCTAAGAAGGGTGAATATTACACTGCTAACAAGTCACAAGGCGTCAAAATATTTTACTCATTTTGAAAAATTTAGAGAAGTTTGTTAAATTAATATTCTACCCACATATGAATTTAATTTGTAAACTGATAATAAACAAGATAACTGTGATGTGCTTCACCAAATTCTTTAAGAATGATAAGGTTTTATAATGGTGAAATTATGTCTTTGCTATAGCAATAAATCAAAAATGGCAAACTTATTTTAGCTGCCCAGTTGTGCTTTTTTTATATGAAGCAAAAAAATCTCTTCTGTGTTATAAAAAAGAAGATTGGTGTTTCTCTAGATCTTGTTAAAATAGTGATAATTTGCTAAGTTCTCTTTGCAAGTTGTTTTCAACTGCTTAGTGCAAAATGTCTTACTAGCATATTTTGATGAGGATCCATCTTTCCTGACCAATGATGCTTATTTTTTTCAGGTGGTGTGACAAGGATGACTGTGTCCCTGGTGGTTATTGTTTTTGAGCTTACTGGAGGTTTGGAATATATTGTTCCCCTTATGGCTGCAGTAATGACTAGTAAATGGGTTGGAGATGCCTTTGGTAGGGAAGGCATTTATGAAGCGCACATTCGGTTAAATGGATACCCTTTCTTGGATGCAAAAGAAGAATTCACTCATACCACCCTGGCTGCCGACGTCATGAGACCTCGAAGGAACGATCCTCCCTTAGCTGTCCTGACACAGGACAATATGACAGTGGATGATATAGAAAACATGATTAATGAAACCAGCTACAATGGCTTTCCTGTCATAATGTCAAAAGAATCTCAGAGATTGGTGGGATTTGCCCTCAGAAGAGACCTGACAATTGCAATAGGTACCTTATTTTAAAAAAAAAATACACACCTATCTATATCTATCAGTTTATATCTGGGTAGATAGATATAGATATAGCATAGATTTCTGGAAGAAAGGAAAGGAATAAAATTTATTTGGTTGTGTTGAGGGGGATACAGGGTGTATTTTGTGTCCCTTAAAGTCTTAACGGTCTTTAGGAAAGGAGTTTATGCTTCCATGGATTGTTTTCCTGCTGGGCATAGTTTTATCTTTGTTTTGGCATTGTTATAAGAGACTGGAGTCAGAGTCTTCTTTTCCTATTCAGATAAGCCTTGTTAAGTTGATATTATTCCTAATAGCATGTAATATAAAGCCTTTGCAAGTGCCAGGGCATCCAACTAATTGGCTTATTTGAATGCAAGTTATGGAAAATTCAATCTTTATTGGTCTGCTCCATAACCGATTCACATGGTTTTGCCTTTTTAGATTTGGGATTTAGGTATACAATATTAACTTGTAATATAGAGTTTAAAGTGAAAAAAAAAATCATTGAGATTTTATTTTTGGTCAAATTCCAGGTTGGAAAAGTATGTAAGTCCTGTTTATTTTGTGCTGACATTCCTGAAAATTCCGTTTAAAGGCGTTAACCATGATGTGATATTTCTTGGAGATAAACTTCTTCTGAGTAGGAAGCAATTGTGTTCCTCCAAAATTAATGTTTCCCCTTACCTTATAGTCCTTCAATATGAGGAAGGCCAGTAGAGCTTCTAGTCCTTTTCTATACAATATGACTGCTCTTCCCAGCCCTCGAAGGTGGTAGAGGATATTTTCATCAAGCCATTTCTTTGAGCTGAAAATGTCAAGCATTTTGCCTGTCTCTTAAAGTAACTTCTGTGAGCCTGTCATGTCCTTTCCAACTTCTCTCTGTGGCCATTGCAAAAAAATTGTAAAATATTTCAATTCATGTGCCATTTGAAGAGGGAAGACTAGACTGTGTAGATGGGGCGGGGGAGAATTTACCAAATCAAACTGGAAACTGTCAATTTATAAAAGCTTAATATTAAAGCAAAAAGAAGAAAAGGAAATATCCTATTTAGTTGGCAAAGACTAACAATCCTGTCATTCCAAGTTTTGATTTAGGTGACAGAACAGTAGTTGCCAGAGTGAGCAAAGCATGTGGTCAGATTTGGCTCTCCTTAGGTGTTTCTGCTTCTAAGCCATTACGTGGCCAAACCTAGAGTCAGAGAAGACTTTTATTGTTTAGATTACCATTATTTAGGTTTTAATTATAGCTGATTAAGGAAAAAGATCAAAATTTTGGAACTGACATCAACGTTTAAAGGAAGAAGGCCAGGTTTTAAAAATATTAAGGAAGTGGTAAAGTTAGGAATTATTCACATTCCCACTGACTCTGTGGATATATTATTTAGTTTGTTACTCCCTTGAGAAATAGATTATTGAGTCAACAGATATTATCAGTTTAAGGGAACAGTGATACTTGAGATACATGAGATAAAAAGTAATGTCATCAGAAATCTTGGTCTCATGATGACTCTGGAATACATCTTAAATAGTTACCCAAGTATTTTTGTAAAGTTTTAAGTTTCTGAATGGGGAAAAATATACCTGTACATTTATGTTTTCTATATGTGTATAATATGTAAACAACTTAATTAAAGGACAAAAAGAATGCTTTCGTAAGTCGTGAGCTAGATACCATATTGAGGGATGGATAAACAAGATTTTAAAAGAACATTTTTCCTTAAATTTATTTATAAACTCTGTATTTTAATATTATTTCATTTTTAAAAGAGATTTAGTTTTAAAAGAGGTTTTTGTGTGGATGTACATTCACATAGTGAAAATTCAAGTAAAAATATATAATGAAAAATATCACCCATGACCTCTTTAACTCTCTGTAGGTAGTCATCTCCATGGTTTCTTATGTATTTTATAGTCTATGCTTACTTATATGTGTGTGTTTTTGTGTGTTTTCCTCTTTTTAAACAAATTGTATCATGCTATCCATTCCATGTTCTATACCTTGGTTTTGTTTTTTTCACTAAACAGTGTCTTCCTGGATATCTTCCCAAATCAGTCTGTGGATTTTCTTCATTATATATTTTTTACACCTACATAGTATTCTGTTGAGTAGATGTACCATGGGGATACATCATGATCTTTTAAAAGTCACATCCTCATTGATGGACATTTAGGATATTTCCAATCTTTTGCTATTATAAAAATTGCTGCCTTATATATTTGTATATTTGATGTTTTGCCTATGTGAAAATGTACGAAAATTATTAGAAGTGGAATTGTTAGATTGGAGAGTAGGCACATTTGTAATTTTGTAAGATATTTTTAATTGCACTGAGTAGTGGTTAAACCATATATATCCACGAGCAGTGAATGACAGTTAACTATGTTAAAGTTTAGTCAAAATGGTGAGACATTTCTTCCTGCATTTTTGGATCAGGATATAAAACTGAGGCTGAATGTTTTATAGATTTATTTAAAATGAAGCATATTTCATATTATATTAATAGTATGAATTGAATCATCTTTCCTGTACTCACTTCTGCAACACATATACCAAAATTGAATCATCTTTCTTAGTTATGTAATAAGAGCTGTAAGTTTTACAGGGTGACTCAGTGTATGAAAACATTAATGTCATTGAAAAGTACATGTCACAAATGACAGTTGGGGTTTTTTTTTTTGGCTTTTGTTCCCTAACTGTACTTTTCTCCTATCCCCTCAATATCTTTCATTCAGAATAAAGTACCTAGAAGAGTTAATTTGTTTAAAGTTTCCCCTCCTATGACAGTATTATCAACTTTAGACCTTGAAATAGAGTTTAAATTACTTAGTAATACAACCGTAAGTGGACTAGCCTTTTGTTTATATGTTAGTAGTAGTCAAACTTTATACCTGCTCACTTAATTGAAATACCATTTTATTAATTTAGAGACTTTTTGCTTTCTAAAATTAATACAAGTGTTCTAGACCCCCGAAGAATGTTTTTGGAATCTGCCACTACCAGGTTTCACACAGTCAAAAATGAAGGGGACAGCCTTTCTTTCTTTCTTTTTTGATGAGTTTTGACAAGTTAAGCCCATGAGAGTGTATTAACACAAATAGGAAAGATAAAACATAAAAATTTAGGAGGAAAAAAAAAGACAGATAATATTGTATTAAAGATTAGAGGTAAAATTTATTTTTACTTTAGGAAATTTTATTTTAGAAAAGAACCATTCCCATTCTCTGGAAGTGTAACTTTGTGTCTGCATGCATACTTTAAAAAAAGTGAATCTTATCAAAAAATGAAAATTAGGATGTTGTTTTATGCTTCAAAGGCCTTTGAATGAATGACATTCAAAAAATTATTTTTCCAAAAAAAATAAACTAAGTGCAAGATGTCCTTGCACTTAGTAAGTACTTAGTAAATGATGCTTGTTAAAATAATTATTGTATTAATATAAAATTGGTAGTCTTAAAATGAAAAATTTAAGTCAGGCCAGGTGTTCACAAGCCTAGTGCCTTGTATATCAAAGGAATGTTCTAATGTAAATAAAGAAATCAGGTTAATTAACTTTTTTTCTAACATTTTCTAAAATTGTTTTGCCATTAAATGCTTATTTAAAGAGTCTCAGCATATTTTCATTGATGATATAACGTGTTATTTTAAGATTTTTAAGACTGATAATTGGAGTTAGTTTTAACTCAGAGCATCTGTCCTACAGGCTAACAGTATTTATATTCCACCATTCACAGGTCATCAGCTAGAGTCTTCTGTGGACTAAAAGCAACTTAGCGAGCATTTTTCAAAAATCACTTGTCAGTTGCTAATGGATTTCCTTCTTTTCCATGTTTTGATCATGCTTTTAAGGTGGTTTAGTAAGTTTTAACCATTAGAACTTCATTTCATGCCTTCCTACTCGAATGTGTTACAACACAGTTAAGTGAGGCTTTGGTGGTCAGAAGTAAAAAGCATTGCAGTATTTATGAGCTGTATGTTTATCTGTTTCTCTTAATGCTGATGCTTATTCTTTTGACTTAACTGTTTTTGTAGCTAGATTCATTCCTGTTCAAAATATGTTCAATATAACAAATTCCATATTTGTACACACAGTTTTGAATACTTACTAACTCAAAATAGAAACGTAAAGCTGACTTATTTTTGTATTTTCTCCATTTAATGATTTTTCTTCTTGTTTCTATGGTCTCTATTCTTCCTTGGCAGTTTTCTGCATTTTTGCCACTTCTTATTTAGCACTTTCAAAGGTGGAAGTGGGCAGGACAGAAAGATTTGAGGCAGAGCACAATGGAGAATACACTTAGCCTTATAGAACATCAAAAGTCAGTCTGTGCCCATTATGTGCATAATTGTAGTTTCAACCCACCTGTTAATGCTCATGACTTACCTAGAAAATTAAACTTTAACATTAGAAAAGAGGAAGAACTAGCTAATTCATAGCAGTAGAGTACAGAACATAGTCAAAGAAAGGATGAAGCTCTCTTTCGTCCCGCCTCTAATGCAGGATAAGCGGCAGTAGAAGTAGGTGTTATTCTGTGATGGATTCCTGTGCAGGTTTCAAAATCCCTTATCTAAACATGCTTCCTTATCCCTCAAAGTTAGAAAACAACTTAAGGCCCAGTAAAGAAAAATATACCATAATATAATTATACCCAAAATAACGTATTTGCATGAAGATGATTTGTTGCTGGTAGATTCTAATTCTGTCAAATATAAAAATTTGCTAAATGACTTTCAGTCGATTTCTTTCTTGATTAAGAAGATAGGAAAATATGAAGGGACCGAAAGTCATGGGATACATTTATTTATTTTTTTAATCTCTTAATAAGAAGGTTGCCCTTAAAACACCTAAACAAACCTATCAATTTTTAATTTTTGGACTTCTCTGTCTCTTTTCAGAAAGTGCCAGGAAAAAACAAGAAGGTATCGTGGGCAGTTCTCGTGTGTGTTTTGCACAGCACACCCCATCTCTTCCGGCAGAAAGCCCTCGGCCCCTGAAGCTTCGCAGCATCCTTGACATGAGCCCTTTCACAGTGACAGATCACACCCCAATGGAGATCGTGGTCGATATTTTCCGAAAGCTGGGTCTGAGGCAGTGCCTTGTAACTCACAATGGGTAAGTTTGGTCAAGGAACTCAGTTCACTTACCAGAGTTCTTTATCCTTTTTAGTGAAATTCATGTGCAGTTATTAGAGAAGAGTGTCATCAGCTCCCAAGAGGGAAAGCCTGTCTTTTCGTATGGTTATGAATACAGGATCAGTCACTCAGATGCACAATCACAAAGAATAAGAAAAATGTTAGCTGCCCAGTCTTTACCAAAATATAAGGTGACATTTGTCAGCAACACTTCAGAATTGGCAAAGAGATGCTGAATGTCTCCCACATGCGGGTCTCACCTGGAGGGAGCACTGCAAAGACCTGTTCCCGTTTGTGAGTATTTCAATCTTAGGATATATATTTCTAGTACAGTAATAACTTTATAGATATTTTTCTATTTACTATTTCAGCCATTATTCATTTTATCATGTAATGAGGGCATTAACGTAAGATTCAATGAAATTTGTGACAGCTGAAAACCTCCTGTGGCAAATGCTTTGTTTCCACTTTTCTTCCTTCTGCATTCACAAATCTTTTTCATAAGCTGCTAATGACAAATACTCATATATTTAAAATAGATGAATTGATTAATTCATTTTTCTGCCCTTTACACATAAACTGCCAGTGTTTCTCCAAAAAAGGAGTCAAGGAAAATTTTGTTTGGCTGATGTCACAGAGATTGTGGAGTCGTAATGCACAGTACGCCTTGACAGATGTGCCCCTTCATTGCCACTGCTCCCTCCGTTCCTGGGCCTGGGATCTGTTTCCCCACCCATTCTCTCTAGTCCTTTTTCCCCCAGTCCTATTGCTGTTCCTAGTTGACATCATTAAGAACATTGTTTCACCTAACAGCTTGTAACAGAAAGGCTAGAAATGAGAAACAAAGAGAGTTTTTGAATTATGCTTAAACTACATGCACAGCATGAAGCTGGTTGAAATACCAAGAGACACACTTAGAGAAATACTAAGAGACACTTAGAGAATCATAGCAGGTTTTAAAAATGATATTTTGTACAAAACACATGGCCCCTATCTAGAGAAGAAAAGGAAAGAACAGAAAGGAAGCAAATTTGTTTATTGAACACCTTCTTCATGTTTCTCATTTAACTTTGCAGCCCCTCCACAGAGTGGACTTGACTGATGTAGTAATTGAGCTCAAAGAGGTTTAATAATTTGTCCAGGAGGTTAGTAAGTCAGATATCAGGGAATCAAATGTGTTTCTAAGTTTAAAACCCAATAGCTTGCTACTGTTTTACTCTGTAATTGACTGAAAGAATAAATCTTTGCGATTTCTTAAACTGCTACCGTTTTCTTAGACAATATTAGACTCTACTGAGTTAGAAATAGAAATATAAAGCTAGAGCATTAGATCCATTAGAGTTACCGTTTTCGCTGTGCTCACCAGGTAAAATAATTAGGTAATATGAAAGAAATCATTAAAGGGTTAAAGCTCTGGATTAAGGGCAGGGAGTTTGGAATTATTTAATATTACAGATATTTAATATTACGGATATGGAGAAGAGATGTATGTAGTAAAACAACTATTTTTTTAGTTTAATGTTTAATTTTTAAAAAAATGGTACCAAACTTCACTGTTTAAAAACTTAATAAATACATGTTAAATGTTTAGAATAACTCTTTGTTAAGCTTTACTTGTTCTTAAGCTTTACTTGTTCTTGGGCTTTTTAAGTTATAAATGGCTCAGTTGGAAGCTAAATGGAGGTGTTATAAACTTTTATTTTCTTTCATTGCCTGACATAGTTTGTTCTTTTATCTACTACCAAATATAAATGTCATTCTCTAGTTATGATTATCTATGATCACAAAGCTATATGGATTAATTACCATATTTCATTTTGCTCATCAGTTCCCAGGTTTTGGGCAGCACAGATATTGGAAAGGAAACTATTTAAAAGAAAGTGTAAAAATAATGAAGCGGGGAAGGGAAGATAGTTCATTAAAATCTTACCTGATACAGCCTCTTTATAAGCGTGATGGGTGCCTTCATTATAGTTTGCTTATTTCTGTCCTATAAAGAAAATAGATCGATAGATGTAGAAAGAGAACAGATCATTTGGTGTGGTGGCTTTTGGAATTTGTTCTTTAAAGTGTGTAAGGAATGATTTAAATCTGAAAAGAAATCAGATCAGATTTTTGGTGTAGAGTATGAAGTTCTGGACAATTGCTAATATTTAATAGTTTATACTGTGTCTTTAGAGGTGGGAAATAATTGGGGAAAGAGAGATAAATCTAGGACCTTGGATGCAAGGAGAAAATGAGAACAGAGAGATAAGGGGAAAGTGTGTCTGTAAAATTTAATGATGTTAAAATGTCCCACATTTTAATTTTAATTAGCAGAATTTCTCAAAATGTTTCAGTCTTAGTAGAACTAGCAGGATGTTAATAGGCATTGCTCAAAAAGAGTTTTGTGATCATATAAGTTAGGAAAGTATCGGATTATATAACAGTTGAGGTTTCTTTACTGTGGAACTTCTCAGAACTTATAAAATGTTCATATTATTTGATTCTCAGACAGGATAATAGGAAACATAATTTTCCAAACTTATTTGAATATGAAACCTTTTTCTTTTTTTTAATGGAGGAAAGAGGGAAAAACTTTTGAGACTAGTTTTTTGGGGTGTAGTTTGAGAAAATGTGAGGTCATGCTCTGTCAACTATTACATAATTATTTGTTAGCCTACAAGGAAACAGCAAATTATTCTTTAAATGAGTCACACTTCACATTAAGTTTCCTCATACTTCCTGAAATTAATAAAGCGGCACTGAATCAGGCTTTATTATTCTCAAATCACTCTTCTTCACTAGCTAGAGAAAATATAAGTATGTTCTCCTTTTTAGGGCTATTACTTTGTAAACATGAACATTGCTTTGTAAATCTCTAAAATTGACATATGGTCCTTAAAAAATTGTCTTTTTTCTCATTGTGTATCTTGTGCTTTGGCAGAGTTTACTTATACAGTAACTGAAATTAATTTAGTACACATTACCTTTAATTTTAATTCTAAATAATAGTAAAATCCAAGGATTTTTTAAGTCTCCTCATAAGGCAATAAAGGCTCAGCCTCCTACCTTTTCACAGCTGCTGCATTGTGACATTTCAGGTATTAGAAAGATATTTTCCTCGGAGGAAGGAACGCTGAAAGTGAAATTAAATTTCAGAATTTTATAGTTGTGTATTAATATTTTTTGTACTTTATAGTCATCTTCATTGTGAACTTATTTTTTATTTTGATTTTAAATTTAAAAAGGAAAACAACTCACCAGTATTTCAAAATAGTAGCTTGTCACTTTTGAAAGTCAGTAGAATTTATGCAAATGGGACCTGGGACTTCAAATTATTTTCATTTTTATTTTTCTGAGGTTCATTAAAAGCATTCTTATGGTTCATGTTTTTATTTTTTTCTTTCATTTTTATTGTTGTGATGGGAACCTCTTTTAATTTTATTTCTCACAGTTATTAGCATAACATCTGTTTCAGGATTGTCTTGGGGATCATCACAAAGAAGAACATATTAGAGCATCTCGAGCAACTAAAGCAGCACGTCGAGCCCTTGGTGATTAGATATATCAGATCTCCTCATTAGATACCTTAGAAGTCAGGAAGCATGAAACTTGTGAACTGTTCAGTTCTCTCTTTCCCAGATACCTGCTGAACAAAAAGTCTACATGCTGCCAATTACATTTATGTCTCGTAATACGTCTGTAGGAAAAATTTAGATATGTGTGAAATTCTTTATAGGAAGTAAGCAAAAGTTAACCGTTCTCATCAAAATCATTAGGTGCAATTTAAGAACTGTAAAGAGTTTAGTAGTTGAATTAGTAAATATTATTGGACATTTTTAAAGTAAATACATTAAATCGGTCTCTTATAATCTTAGCAGTTATATTGGTCTCAGAAGACACTTGACTGGTTAAAATGTCTACCCTGTCACCCCAAACGCTATTTTTTTTTAATGTTTCCTGACTAAGTGGTAATCTTGTGGTAAATCTAAGCTCATAAATGATCTTAACCAAGCTTAGCAATGTTCAAATGGCTGAGAGTTAAATGGATTTTTTTATGGGCACACTAGAGTATAATATGTACATATGTATGTGTGTATATATATATGTGTGTGAAAATAGCATTAGTTCTTTTTATGCTATACCCTTTCAAAATCAATAATGTGTGTCCTGAGATTTCGTTAGCGAATTGTTCCTAGAATATGTGTGTGCCCATTTTGTATGATGCTTCTAGAATGCTGTAAACAGCTTTTAGTGGTCATATGCATTTGTTTTAACTGGCTTAATGTCCTAGTGGTTTCATTACTAAAGATAAATTTTGAATTATAACCTAAAAATTTTCTGGCTCTAGCAATACCTGTAATTATTTTGCCCTGCAATTGTCATACCTATATAAAACCTGTCCCAGTTTATTTAGTACATAACTGATTATGTATTCCTGTTGTATGCTAATATTTCACAAGTGTTTCATGCATCCTTTTTTAAAAAACTACTAACCAGAATAATAAGTAGCTACTCATTCATTCTGCTTTGTGCTTCTCCTATAATAACCTTATAGGACCGCTTCTTGAATTTTCATCTGTCTGTCTTTTAATGTAAGCATTAACAACTAAGATTTTCATAAAAGCACTGTATCTTAACTTTTTTGGCTAAATCAAAAGAGGAAAACATTGATGAGTGTACTAGAAACTTGGGTTATCCTATGGTTCTTGAGGTTCTGAAGTTTGCGATTCAAGTTCTGTGTTGTCCATTTTATCTCAATTGTATGTGCTTTCATGAAGCTTCTGCATACAACTGGGTAATCCCTAAATTGTTTTTTTAAAGTTAATTTTCATTTTTAATAAGTAGAATGTCGAAGGATTTCATCAACAGACATTTTACTGCTGTCTTGATGTGATGAGAATGAATTCCTTCCCAAACGGGATCAGCATCATTTCTTGTTCATATCCTCCCATTTTTTTGTTACTTTTTTTGTTGGCATGCAGTAATCAAAATAGCTCTACTTCAGAGTCAGCGAAGGACATAGTACTATTATTAGTGACCATAATAATTCTTATATCAAAAGATGGTTGCTGGATAATTTCATTATCTTTACCAATAAAATAATTCTTTAAAATACAAAATCAGGCTGCTTGCTTTGCTCTATTCCTGTCAACAAAAAGGATTTAGCTATAAATTTACTTTTTTCTCCATTTTATTTTAATAGCAGTCTTCTGTTTATCCCTTTCAGGCGCCTCCTTGGCATTATAACAAAAAAAGATATCCTCCGTCATATGGCCCAGACGGCAAACCAAGATCCCGCCTCAGTAATGTTCAACTGAATCCCGTAGATGAGGAGAGAGAGGAGGCAGAAGAGGAAGTTCATTTGTTGCATAGCACAACTCTGTAACCTGAGAGAGTCGTCTACTTATTTTTCTCCTAAAAAAAAAAAAATAAGGAAATATAAAAGCCGGGCTTTTGCAACATGGTTTGCAAATAATGCTGGTGGAATGGAGGAGTTGTTTGGGGAGGGAAAGCAGAGAGAGAAGGAAATGAATGAGATATTTCCCCCTCTGAGAGCAGCCAATCAACTCCTGCTCTGCACTGGATGCATTCAGCTGAGGATGTGCTGTGATAGTGCAGGCTTGAGCTTCAAAGGAGAGGACACCGGAGCACCTGGCCTGTCACTCCAACATCGCAAAGACGCATTATCAGTCCCTGTTTCTGGAGGGATTACTTTGAATTGAGCCATCTATAAGACTGCAAGGTCTTGCCCTTTTTAAATCAAAACTGTTCTGTTTAATTCATGAATTGTATAGTTAAGCATTACCTTTCTACATTCCAGAAACTTTTCTTTTTCTTCCTCCCTCCCTCCCTCCCTTTTCCTTCTCTCTCTCTCTCTCTCTCTCTCTCTCTCTCTCTCTCTCTCTCTCTCTCTCTCTCTCTCTCTCTCTCTCTCTCTCTCTCTCTCTCTCTCTCTCTCTGTAACAAAGCCTCTTTAAATTGGTGAACCTTTTTGAAGCAGTCTTTCTCATATTGAGATGTACTGTGATATTACTGAGGTTTTATTACAAGAGGGGAGTGTTTCTTGTGCCATTAACCATGTAGTTTGTACCATCACTAAATGCTTGGAGCTGTCACATGCACCACAACAAAGCTGATCAAACAGGTTAAATCTTGAAGTGTAAATGAAATCTCTCAGCTTGTGTGCTGTGTGGTTCAGAATCTACAATGAAACCTGACTTGTAAGGATAAACATCTTTTTGTTTTGTTTTCTTTTTCCTCTCAGACTTTATGAATAATGTTACCTGGTCTTATGCATATTTTGTACTTCTAAAACTACTATGATAAACAAGTACTGTTCAGCATAAGAAAACAAAATGCTGCTGCATTCACAGTGAAGAGAAGGAAGTATTGTTTAGCAGTATATGGTATTAATTGCATGTTTAAACACTGGAATTTTTTTCTTGAAGTTAGATCTTTTTTTTCTCTTTCCCCAAGATATTTTACTGCTGACACTGAAGAAGAAATGTAATTCATAACTTGCACTAAATGTATATTTCTTTTCTTAAAAATTTACCATTCTTATTTATATTTTTATGGATTAAAGTTTATAAAATACAGATCAGTTAATATCTCACTTAAATAATTTTACCTTTTTAATGTGTTTTTATAGAGTAATTCAGACTTACAAATACAGAGGTGTGAACAAAGTTTACAATGGGAACAACAAGGGTGTTTGTTAGAAGAGGTTGCAATTATTTCTCTATGATCCAGTATGTACACAGACCTTTTTCTGATCTTTCACTGCCATCACCTGGATTATGTCTTCTGACCTGTCCATTTTGACTCATTAACTGGAAGTTGAAACATTACAAATCACTTCGCAGATTTAAACCAAAAGTTAAATAAGAGTTAACCTTTTTTGAAAAAAAAAAATGAAAACAATAAAATTGCAAAGGTAGCTGTTAAAATTTTAATCTGAACATAACCTTTGAGTCTTTGGGTATGTCACATCCATAAGTGTTCAATGATTGATTATTCACAGTACACATTTTTACAGGATGAGTTGAAAATGTAATGGGGTATGTTTGGGATTTTTTTTTTTTTTGGAAATGTCTGTCTTAAACATAGTCTTAATCAGCAAAGGCTGTCTACTTGAAGGACTAGCCTCAATATTCTGTGATTATGCATTTTTGGTAGAAAAATGAATTTTTGCAGACAGGCATTTTCTGAAACAACTAGCAATGAGCTGTTTTCACATTTTGGAAGTGATTCTTCACTTCATAGTTAATGATAATGTATCTGTAAAATCCCATAAGATCTGTAAGATCTTGAAGATTTATAAGATCATGAAGCCATATTAGAATGACAATTGAAAGCTGAAAAAAATTTTAGGAATTTCTTGGAACATTCTTAGTTTTGCTATCTGCCTAAAATTAGTATTTTGTTCCAATTACTTCTCTACCCTTTAACAGACTTCACATTTTCTTAATGACCTCTTCAAAGTTTATTTAACCATCCAGAATGAAATTTCTAAATGATGGTTCTATATATCTTATCTCCGGCTTGTCTTACGTATATTTTCATTGTGCAAGGCACTTTTAGAATATGAATTCCTCAACACTGGCTATTGAATATTGAATTGCTTGGTCTTCAGTTACAAGCCTTCAAAGAAAAACAAATTTCTTTGCAGATAGCTTTAAAACATTAAAGTTCTCATGGTTTTCATTTTTCATGTTTCCGTTTTGATTTCAGGTCCTCTTTTCATTGCCCATCCTGCTTCAGAGACTGACATTTCAGGGTGGATATTCAAGGTGGCTATTAATTTTCTTGGTATATTTCTATCCCTGATGTGTCTTACTCCTCAAATACAGTACAAGTGCCGTATTTTTATGCATTCAGTGATTTTCTTTGGTATTACTATTTGTTCCACTTTTTCTTGGTACAACGAGGTGTGTCTGCTTTTTAATCAAACTGTGAAATAGTGGCGACCATGAAATATATGTGCCTGGCTAATTGGCAAATTAATTGACCAATATAATAAGTGGAGCGCCTTATTTGAGTACCCTTTTTTGAGGAGGTATCATGAGAATGGGCAAGGGTGTAAGGTGTGAAGAGAATGGGCAAGGGTGTCAGCATCTCTTATTAATTACTGTTTTCAGTTTTGGTTCATGAAGAATGCTTAGTTTGTTAATCTGTGATGTTGCCTAGAGCTGTATTTATCTGTTTTTATTTATACTAGTGTAGTAAAGCTGCATATCATTACAGTAAAAATAATTACTGTGATGAGTTAATCAGAATATCTATTAAAATCTATATGACAATGTGTGGTTTGGCCTTTAATTACATCTGTAACAGTCTTCTCATTTTTACTGCTGCTCTATGCAGTGTAGGCCAATATGCCTGGACATGCAGCCTCAAAGAGGTGATATATATAAAGCTTCCCTCAGGTTACAAAGCCATTTCTGTACTTTGCAAGCAATGAGCAACAAAGGAATAGATATGGATTGAACAGAATGCACATACTACTAGCAATAGTTAGAGCTTCCAACTTGTCAATTGCAGGTTTGCAGAGTGATTTCTGTTTACTTTCAAAATCATGATTTTTTTTTTATTTAAAAGAAAAATTATGCTATTTGCATGAAGGGAAAATATACAATTTACATTTTTTAAAAAAACCTTGGATATTTGCTAATGGAACAGTCTTAAAGGAGGTGGTAACATTTGAATTGTTAAAAGATTTTCATAACATTGTAATATTAAACTTTTAGTAAAAAGGAAAATACTTGACTAAAATTCCAGGATACATCATTCATTTCATTTGATCATTCACTAAGTATTTATTGAACACTTACTGAGTGCTAGACATTATTCTTTTTTCTTGAAGCTTACATTCCAGTAGTGAGACAGATACATTAGTATCTTAGATTGTGATAAATATCACAAATTAATTAGTTCAGCAAATTTTTAAAAATGATTCCTATGTGCTACACATTGTTGTAGGCATACATGAAGCAGACAAAAATTCTAATGGAGAAAAAAAAGTACTGGGGAAGATGCTGTTTCTTTTGGAAGGTGATCAAAGAAGGTGTCAGAAATAAGGTGACATTTGAGCAGAAACCTAAAGAAAGTGAGGGAATCATAGTTATCTGTGAAAATAATGTTCCTAGAAGAGGAATAACATCCTGACAGGTACAAGGAACACCAATTCAGTCACTGTGGCTGAAGGAGAAAAGGGTAGAAGATAAAAGAGGTTGTGAGTGTAGGAATATGGCTTTTATTCTGAATAAAGTGGGAAGCCAGTGAGGCAGAAAGTGACATGATCTGACTTAACTGTGATCTCTGGTGGTTTTGTTGGGAGTAGACAATAGGGGGCTTAGGGTGGAAGCAGGTAAACGAGTCGGAGGGCTCTTGGAATAATCAACGTAAGATATGATAGGGGCTTGAACCTGACTAGAGCTGGTGGAGGCTGTGAAAGTGGTTGGATTCTAGACATTTTGAAAGTGGAATAGACAGGATTTGCTGACGGATCGAATGTGCAGTGAGAGGAGTAGGGATGTCTCCAGGGTTTTTGGCAAGTAGCTACAGAACAATGGAACAGCCACTGCCTGAATTGGGAAAGATTTCAGGAAGAATAGGTTTGTACACAGTACTTTTGGTTTCAGACATTAAGTTGTAAATGCCTTTTAGTCTTTCAGGTGGGAAAATCAAGTAGGCAGTTGCATATATTATACTGGAGTTCATGAGAAGCTCTCGAGTTCAGCCTGAGAGATCATAAAATTATGGGGGGTATCACCCTGGGACAGAATGAGGTCACCATGGGGTCAAGTGGACAGAAAAGGACTGAGCATTGATGCATATGTATATTTAGACTTCAGATGAGCCAGCAAAAAAGAGAGCAGCCAGAAGGGTAAGGAGGAGAGTGGTGCCATTCAGAAACAGGTAGTCTCCTAAACCAAATGAATAATAGTTTAAATGAGGATTGACTGTTAGGTGTTGCTGATAGATGAATGAGGACTGAAATTTGGCTAATGTGGAGAGAACATAACTTTGATCAAAGTAGTTTCAAAGGAATCAAGCCTGATTTTAGTGTGTTTGACAGATTGGAAGGAATTGAAGGCAGCTATTATTCTGAGTTTTTCCAAAAAGGGAACTGTGATAGTGTTTTAAGATCCAGGATATTATAGCTTTTGTTGCTGATGGGAATGCTCAAGGAAAAACTGACGATCTGAGAGAGCAGAGAGAGGGGTCCTTGAGTAGCTAAGAGGGGTGGCATCGTGGGCACAGAGTGAAACATTAAGCAACATTCGTAGGGATGAGGAATGGGTAGTTAGTAGTGTGGTTAGATTTTGTGGAAGTTATTTTTATTACTTCTGTTTTCTCAGTATAATAAACTGAGAATGGGGGAAGGTGTTGCATGTTTGAAGAAAAATGTAAAAGTAGTAGGGTTGATGGGCAGCAACATGACCAACTTGAGATAAAATGAGACCAGTTTTCATGTTCTATATTTTCTCCAGCACACATATATTCAATGGTTTATGTTACTGAGGGGGACATATACTCATAAATGTTCTTAAAAAGCTTACAGCATAACTGAAATGAGGCATGCTACTCAGTTAAAAATCTTAACTAGAAGTGTTTCCTTTTAATAATTTACTCATACCTTTTATCAAAAGGATTAAGTATCTCAAATCTGTTTTAAGGACACAGCTGACAAAGTAATTTTGGACACTGACTATTCAACAGTTATTTGGGTAAGTCAAGTCAATCTTCTATAAAATGTGGGGGCTAAAAATAGATGACTTGAGGGCATTTCTGTCTTGAACTTCTTATGAAGGGGAAAGAGCTTGTAGGCTCTTAAGTCTAATCTACAAAGTCTGCTATTTTACATTTCATGCTTTGCTGTTTTTAAGGTAAAGGCAATTTTGTCAGGTTTAAGGAGGACCTTAATCTGGTAAAACACAGCTATCTACAGATTTGTACTGGAGATCCAGTGAAGTAAATGAAAATGGAAAATTAAAATCTAAATGGTATACTGATTCATATACTGTATTAAACTATATTTCAATATGCTACATATATATATATATATATATATACTATATTAGTATATATATACACACTATACTATATACCAATAAACTATATATCAATATACTATATTAGCAAATACAGACTGAATCAAAGGAGAATTGTTTTAAAGAATATTCCTAATGGGATAACTGGACTAGTTGTGGGGAGAATACCAATGAGTCACCAGGAGATATTGTTTAAATTAAGTTGTTAGGTCTGGGGTCAGACACTTTGGGAAAGTGCTGGGTACAGTGTCATGACTTGCCTTCCCCATCTCCCATAAATCCAGTCCTTAAAACTACAGCTATTGTTAATTCAGGTTCTTAGTTGCCCATGTTAAATACTGAACCATGACTCCCTGGGAGGAGAGGACAGTCCTAGTTATCCACAGATATTAGGCAGTGGCTTCCTGTGACCTATTAGAAGATGACTTTCTTTTAAATGTGTTTAGTGCCTTACGATTTAGATGACTTGACTGCATTTATTTGCAAATGAAAAACTAAACCAGTCCAGAAGAGAGAAAAGGTTTAGTAAATGTTTCCATCCATTTATTTTCTGTATTCCTTTAAAAAAAAATTCCAAGTTTTATACTAATGCTTTAAAATACTGTATACCAAAGCCAATTCTCACTCATGCTGCAAGTTGGTCTATGTTCTCTTTACTTCTGTTTGCCAGATGATCTTCAATAATTTCTGCGAAGAGATTCCTCTTCAACAGATTATATGCAAGAGGTAAAAGCTGGCCAGCAACTTTATGAAAATACTGAAAAATAAAAATAAATATTAAGCAAAGAATACAGCAGATGCTCTAGTAACAGAATAAATTGAAAAAGCACTTGTTTAAGAAAGCTTACTCCCAAAACCATTTTAGCTGCATTCTCAATTAATTAGGACAGTGAATTTTGAGACACACCTGGCATTCATCCAAGGAATAATCTTGTAGGTCTAAAAAACTAACAGTATATCGTTAAAGAAAATTCGGGAAAACAAGTTAAAGTTATGCTTCCCTTTATCCTTAGGTAAGGGTTATCAATGTGTTTTGCTCCTAATGATGCTTCTTCCTTCTCTTCAATATATCCCCACCAGTTTTTAATCATGATTTTCCTTTGTTGATACTGAATGGGAGTTTTTAAATCACTTCTCTTTATCTTCAAATTCCTCCTCTCCTCTGCCCACCATCTTGTAACCCCTTCATCCTTCAGTCATTGCCTTAGGTTTATCAAGTGACTCAGACTACTGCTATTGCATATATAGTAAAAGAAAAACTGGCAACGCTTTTGTTGATGATAAACATTTATTAGCACTTACTATGTGCTAAATACTGTGCTAATAAACCTTATCATATATTCTTATGTTATTTAATTCTCAACAATCCCATTTTCTATTAAGCTGGTTCATATTTTCTGGCAGGCAAAGCAGTATTCTGGCTGGTCAAGGACTGTCATTCAGGCTGTTAAATATTTTGATTATTCTGATAACCATATATGAGAGAGGAAATAATGTGGTTTAGAGCAGAATTCTCAGATTAGACAGCCGTCAAGAGTGACATAAGGCTGACCTGGTCATCTTGTCAGAATGTAAATTCTCAGGACCCACCTAAGAACTCAGTCAAAACTTGCAGGGGCGCACCAATCTGTGTTTGAACAGCCCTGCAGATGATTCCAATGCAGCCGAAGTTAGCTGCTGGTTTAGTCTTGCTGCTCAGAATGTGGTCTGCAGAGTAGCAGCATTACCACCACCTGGGAACATGTCAGAACTGCAGCATCTCAGGCCTCACTCCAGATCCACTAAAACAGTTTTTATTTTAACCATATCTTAAGTGATTCCTATGTACATTACAGTTTGGGAATTACTGATTTAGACACTGAATCTAGAATCAGACTGCCTGTGTGAGCCTGAGCAAGATGGATTACCTCTCTGTGCTTTGTAGGTGACATTGTAGGTTAAATAAAAATAAATGGTCTCTGTGCATGTGTTCAGACATTTTATAAGGAGACATCTGGGAAAATTGCCCAATCATACACAGCTTTTTAGTGTATGATTTAAAACCAGTTAACCCAAGAAACACTATACCTTATTGCTGTTTTGACTTTGAGGCAAGTACAGTTGAATAAGTGCTGACTTAACTGTTAGGCAGGTTTTTCCTATTTAATGAGCAAATAGTTAATGATACAGTAGCATCTCATATTTTAAATAATTTAAAGCCAATTTTAAAATAGTATTTACTCTTTATCTAGGAATAAACACAAAGAAAAACCTCCAATAATAGAAAATGAAATGGAGCCCTAGAAATGGTGTGCGGACACACACATACACATTTATATCCCAATAATATGTCTAACAAGTAAAATCACTTTAAGGTAAACCTGAAGGTGAATAATCTTGGTTATTCTCCTTTGCCAGAATACAAGATGAATGTCAAATAAATATTTATAGAATATCTGCTTAAAAATCACTTCAAAGAGTTCCTTTTAAAATATATCTCCTATTCTAGATATTCTAGAACTTGCAGATATAATGTGTGTGCATGAGTAAGTGGGAATAGGGGACAGGAAAGGGGGTTTGGTGGTGATTCTTTTACTTACGTGTGAACCATAACAGAAGAGGTCCAGTCCCAGCTCAAGCCCCATGCCATAATCGCATTCATCATTAGCAAACTGTACAAAAGTTATCATTTCCTGAATGGGAGCGAAAGCTTTTAGTCTCTCCTCGTCACTTGGTGCCTCAACAATTGTCTTGCAAATTCTCTTGAGGCTGGCTAAAAGGAATCAATGATATTAAAAGATTATAACCATCTTCAAGGTAAAAAGACCATATGCTGGTTTTTGTCTTCATAGAACTCTTCATACAGCTGATGTAACCATGGCTGGCACTGTAATTTAGAACAGCAGTTTTAAAATTTTTCTACTTAAGCTTCAAGCATAACAGTGGCTTAACAAAATGATTTCTTGCATTGGCAAAGTGTGACTATTTCACAATGGATCTAGCTGGAATCTTGATTTTATTAAGTTTTCAACAATGTTCAGTAGGATAGTCCAGGGACTGGCAAACAATGACCAAATCTGGCCCACCCCATTTTTTAACTGCCTTTAAGCTAAGACTTTCTCCAGTTTTAAATAGTGGGGGGAAAAATATAGCAACAGACCACATGTAGCCCATCCCTGGGCTAGTTTACATTAGGAGTTGGATTTTTAAAAAATCCAAATAGACAAAATTCACTCTTTTTTACCCTGTCCTACATTATTAAGATTCATGTATATAGTATAAGGACTATCAAGGGGTGGTAAAGACATACTAGGGCTTTTAACTTTGGAATATGAATATTGTGATTTGCTGAAGAATGTCACATATTAACAAACTGCCTGTCAATTATACCTCCAGCAAACAACACTGGCAGGAGCAGGATGATGTTAGGTCCTTAACTTTGTCTTGCTACCACTTCTCACTCAAAAGTAATTAAACTAGAGAACGATCTAATATGCAGAATGTTAGAAAAAGCAAAGATAAAAATGATCTTGGACATATGACCCTAGAACCATGACCAGGACAGGATAACAGGGTTTATTCCAAAGCACAATTTAATACTCACCATCCCTGAAGTTTGAGAGACTAACAAGTGTTCTCAGCCTTTCTCAAACAAGACAGTTATTCTACTTGTTAAAGCTTTGAATGGACTGGTATGCAGAAGAGGAGTATAAGCAGAAGACTGAACAGTAAGCGGCTAGAGCCAACCTGCTTTTTCCATGAGAAATTGATTACTTCTGGCTTTAGGGAAGAGATGTAGGGCAGTGGGACGGGTCAGCCTGTCCAACAAATAGAATGTGGGCTACATATGTAATCAGCCGAGGCTGGTTGATTATGTTTTAAAAAATGGATGGCCAAATATTATACATGCTGGGCAGAAATAGTTGGTTCTTCCTTGAGGAAGTGCTAATTTTGACTTCTAAGTTTTATCCTCCCTGGAACAAGATGGTAAACAAGGGAATGCCAATGGGGATAGTTAAAAGAAGAGGGAAAAAGGGGTGGGGAAAGAGTTTAAAGTAATTTTATTCTTTTCTCACCATAGCAATAATTAGATTTTGTGTATGAATAGTCCATTTTCAAAGTGTTTTTATACTTAGATGAACTAGTTCAGGATCTTGGGCTCCTGAATGCTAAGCAGTCTTACATACACACAAAAAAAATTTTCACAAAGGAATATACAGAAACATACTATTTCAATAATTACTATTTTGTATGTTGCCTAATGTCAAAGGTTCTGAAATAGTTTAGAAAAAGTAACCTAGGTTAAAATTCCTTAAGCTTTTATAAATACCATATTTTAAGTACTATAAGGCAAGCACTGCACTAAGCACCTTACATAATCTTATACCCCAAACCCCTATAAGTAGTATTCACCATTATTAACCATTTTACAGATAAAAAAGAGACAAGGTTTAGTGAGGTTAAATAATTTGCATAAGGTTACAATAGCTACAAAACTAGTTTTAATTCAGGCCTGACTGACCCTAAAACCTTTATCACTAGGTCTGGTGATTGTCTCACAAAAGGCATATGTATATATCTAATTTTCAATATAAGAAAAACCTTCATTTACATATATAAAAACATATTCACATATGCATGTGTTTGCACAAGAAATATATTACCATCTGTTTCAGGGAGCTCTCTGTA
Source organism: Macroglossus sobrinus (assembly GCA_004027375.1). Classification (NCBI taxonomy): domain Eukaryota; kingdom Metazoa; phylum Chordata; class Mammalia; order Chiroptera; family Pteropodidae; genus Macroglossus; species Macroglossus sobrinus. Next base: position 225,274 of record PVKZ01001899.1, on the reverse strand, counting down.
CCCAACATCATTTTTATCTACTGGAACAACCAAGCCTGCACCATGAAAAGTCTTTGCCACAACCTAAAGAAAAACAAAAATTTTAGCATGGTAAACAGACAAAAGCAACATACACAGCCTCAACATTTCTGCCATTTCAATAAATTTGTACACCAGGGAAAAATTTAATGTTTCTATTCTTTTTAAATTACCTAAAATTCAAGCACTTTAAGTAATTCTAAAACAGTGAAATAATTGGCTTTTACTGTGTCAGTCATTTAGCAGTCTGCATCCTGATTTGTGAAGAACACCAATGCACCATATTACAGGAGGCAAGCCAGAATATCAGTTTCCTCTAAGGTCAAAGGTTTTTTTTTATTTGTTTGTTTTGTTTTTGTTTGTTTGTTTGTTTGTTTGGGGGGGGTGGGTAGAAAGAGTAAGGAACTGGGCCTAAAAGAGAAGATAGAAGGACTAGCAGGAAGATGTGGTAGGACATAAGGACATAATTACTCTCATCCATCTTGCCTAAGTCAGGCCCACTATTTTTACCAGGAAAATGCAGGCTTGTATGCAAACTTGCCAAGAGCAGGGCAGTGTATAGTTCTGTAGTGCCCTTTATGGAGGCAAATAGCAGAACTAGTGACTTATCAAGTGATAATCTTCAAAGACAACAGACATAATCACAACCATCATCATAACCCTTCCAGTCTATATTCTTTTTCACACTAGTGATGATGTTCTTAGGTCTTTCCTTAATGTCTGCTTCAAACATTCCACTTCCTCCCATGAATATTCCTGAGGAACCAACCCCCCCAAATAAACTATTAAAATCCTCTCCACCCAAGTCTTTGTATCTTATTTTACTATTATGTTCTCAATATCTTGCTTTCACTACCTTTATTAAGATACCAGAAGAGACAAATTATTCAAAAGACGTTCATAGACAACTGCTCATCATTTGGAAAAAAACGAAGTTATATTTAGATTTTCTTTATGCAACTTGCAGTTGGATTTCAGGATTAAATGTAAAGATAAATCCATAAAACTAGTAGAAAAGAAAGGCACATTCTAAAAATAATTTTGGATTAGAGAAAGGAAAGCCTTATAGATTTAACTACATAAAACCTATCAAGAACAAAATTAAGAAAAATTGATAAAAATATATGCAACATGTATAAACAATAAAATTAATAAAGATGTCATTAAACTATAAGGGAATCTTAAAATAGTAATGCCCAAAGTAAAATAGGTTAAAAAAATTAAAAAAGACTAATTCTAACCCTGACAGAAAAATGGGCAAAGTTCAGATAGTTCACAAAAGAAATAAAAATGACTAATAGATAAGTGAAAAATATTTGATGTCATTTGTAATCAAAGAATCAAAACTAATTAAAGCTAATTAAAACAATGAAGTATTAAAAGGACTGATAATACCCAATACTGGCAATGAAATGGAGAAAACAGGCACTCACACACTGCTGGTAGAACTATAATTCATATAGGGCAGTTTTGCAAACAAAACTCCCCAAAATTAAAAACAAGCAAACGTACTCACACACAAGTACAATCACATTAAACCACTTCAGACCTGGCAATACTATGTCCAGGAATTTCTTCTAGTATTTAGATAAGTGTGCAAATAAAGGTTTAAAAGAGTATTTATGGCAGAGTTGTCTGTGAAAAATTTTAACCTAAATTTTGAACATAAGCACAATGCTCTTCAGCCACTCAAAATTATGAGATCTTAAATTTAGCAATATGAAACAATAATCATAATATACTCAAGTATGAAAAAGGTCATAAAACAGTATTAGTAATGAAAGAAAAAACTGATGTACATACTGATATTTTCTCCCCACTTAAGCTGACACACAACAAAAACCAGGGTATGTAGTTTCATATTTTTCAGATGATTAATTGTACAGATTGTCTATAAAGAGGTATCAGTTATTAGCAAAGCATAAGAATCCTAATTTTATTACGAAGAACGGCATTACAAATTTAGGAAGACCGTGTACAAGGATTCTAAGGCATTAGAATCAAAAGTGGATGAAAATATATACCCTCATTTTACTTAAGTCAAAGTTCACTTTTAATAATAAAATATAGGTATAAAAGAAGTAAAGTGGAATATAACCACTTATTAAGATGAGGTGGAAAGAATGCTAAATATTGAAGATGTGAATTTAGGTCTCAGATCTGTCTCACTTAACGACTTCAGATAAGGAACAAAGGCTCTAAACCTCAACTGACTTATCTTTAAAACAGGATAATTCCTAGTTTGCAGATTTGTTTTAAGGGTCAAATGAGGTAACACATAAGGAGTTTGCATTCCAAAGCACAGTAAGTAATGTATTGGTATAAAAACACTGATTTCTAGTGTATTAAATAGTGCTCTATTATACTAGATGGATATTAATTTTATACATAAAGACAAAGTCACTCAAATATAGAACTGAATTTTTCATGACTAAAAAAATATAGATCTCACAATAACAATAAAGAACAAACATACATAGAAAAGGATCTAAAAGCATAATCACCAATGTGTTGTCTTTGGGAGGATAAAATCATGGGTGCTTTATAAGTTCTGTTTTGCTCTGTATTTGTTTTTACTAGCCGATTTTATAAAGACTACTGAAACAAAACAAGACAACTTACAGGGGATGGGACCAGGAGAAATATTCCTATGAAGTTTAAACCCCAATCACAGCTTATTTATAGGTATGGGGGAGCATTAAGGAAATTTCATCTGAAATAAATAATAGTTGATGGTAAAAAAAAAAAAAAACGGCTCTGGTGAAAGAATTTGCTAATAGCTAGCTATTCTGCACATAGAAGATCAGTCTTTAAGACACATAAGGAAGTGTAAAATGGTACCCTTCCTATTCATAGGGTAGAAAAGGCTCTTTATGAAAACTAGGAAGGTAAAGTGGCAACATAAAATCTTAAGTAATTTTAAAATGCCCTATTGCAATGAGTTTCATTCGAATGTATAATTTTACAAACTATTTCTGGTCTTTAGGACTAAAGAAAGAACAGCTAACGCTGCAATTTAGTGACAATAACTTATCAGATCATCACCCTGCAGTTGAGTCAAGATCAGAAAAGAAACTGAAGTAGGATTTTCAATAACTAAATATGCCAAGTACTTAGTCACCAGTACTAGTTTATTTAGGAATAACTAGTACTTCATTTGGCCTAGAACGTTCAGATCAATCAGCCACTGGAGGCAATGGTGAGAGGCTAGAGGAGGTGGCTACTCTCATTCCACAGTGGCAAACATCCTTCCTCCCCAAAGGTTTTAAGAACAAACTCCTGCAGAAGTTCTCATTTACTCCAAAGCAGAATTCTAGCTTGGCTGTTAATTTACTCTGAAATTTATAAGTGAAAAACCAAAAGGTTCCAAAACTCAAAAGTATTTGCTGTTTATAAAACACTCCATACAGTCCAGGCATTAGGAGAGATGTAAAAGGAATGCTGATGGAATCAATAAGGAAAACAAGAGGACTGCTTAGACCCACACTTACTTTGAGGCCCTTACCTAAAAGCGCTCTACAGTGTATCTTTATAAAACTCCCCCTCCCAAAAAATACCTTGCACTAAATTTAAGTACACATTACGTACAAAGCTGCTTTCACTCAGTTCTATAAAAAGAGTAACTGGTAAAACAAGATTAAAAGAGTCGGATATACTGGCATGCAACCACAGCAGTGATGTCACATGACTAGGCCTAACAACCTACAAAGCCACTCAAGCCCTGCTCCAGTGCCATCCTTCTGGCAATTCAGGTGCTGGACAGCCCTGTAGGGAGCCCCTGAGGGTGGCGTTTAGCTCTCCTTCGGATGGGGCAAGAGACAAGAAGGATAAGTGCAGGAGGGAAGGAATCAAGAGGAAAAAACCCTACTAAATAGCAAAATAGTGACTAAGATTTAAATCATACTTTCTTATCTCTCTGTTTCATCTTCACGGTTCTCTGCTCCAGTGAATAACCCAGTTCTCTGGCTGCTTCTGTGAGTTTTTCATCTATGTTTTTCAAGAGACTAGTTTTCTTTTTATCTGTTACTTCTTTAAGTTTTTTCCCCAAAAATAATCTGAAAAAGAAGTAAAAACCCTTGTTATATTACAGGCCACTGTACTAAGTACACAGACCTTGGGAAGTGAAGGGAGCTAAGTTAAAAAATATCAAATTCCATACAAGAAAAGGACTACAGAATAATTACAACAGTTTTCTTGTAATCTCTAATTTCTTCAAACAAGAGAAAAGTAATATTAATAAAAAGCTTTCAACCACAGAACAGCAAACATGAGACAAATTTATATTATATCTTAATGCCTACAATAAAGTTATAAGGGATATTTTAAAAGCTGAGATTAAGCCAAGTTTTAAATTCATTAAATGATATTAAGATATGACATACTGCTTTGGTGAAGCCTCGCATAAGAGGAAAAAAAAAAAGCATTTAGACACAAAAAGGATGTTTTATTTTTAAAGAGCCAGAATACACTGTTACAATACTTAAGATCAGCTGCTTTTTAAAAATATTACCTTCTGAAGGGGAATAAGAAGTTCTAAGTTCCAGTTATACAACAAATAAGTCATGGGGATATCACAGCATAGAGAATAGAAAAAAAATGTTACCTTCACATTTGCGTTTAGATGAATTTGGAAAATGTAAAAGGAAATCAAAACTACAAGTTTATACAAAAGCACAATCTGAAACTATTTTTAAAAGTATGTGAATAGTACAAAATACCAATGCCAGTTACACAAATTATTTTATGTTTTTACCATAAGCAGGTTAAAATTTTCACCAGCAGAGCAAATCATGAATAAAATGAAGAGCTGGAAGAAGAATCAGTAGGGATGCTGACCTCTTTCCTCTGTAGCCACTGCAAGACTCCCGGGAGGAAATACACTTTTATTCACTACTAACATTTGCCAATTTGCTTTAGGCTGGGCACTGTAAACAGCTTAGAACATTTATAGTGGGTGCTATTCTTATCCCCACTTTACATATCAATAAACTGAGGCAGGGAGAATTAGTTTACTCAAGTTCACAGAGCTAGAAAGGGTAGATTAAAGTGCTAGAGAAACCAAGACCACCAAATCGTTGTTTTCTGATTATAGCACACATAACTTACACTAAATGTTACCTTCGGTCATATACAATTGTGTATCAAGAAAATATATGAATCATTAAAAGCAAACTGATGGCAAGTCTAAGTGAATCAATCTTTATAGTCCTCAACCTCTCTGGCATGGCATACAGGCCTTCAAATATTCTGCCACTTGTTTTCATACTTTCATGCATACACTGCTCCCCCGCCTAAAACAAAACACTCTTCTTCCCATTCTTTCCAATAAGTACTTACGCATTCATTACAGCCTAGATAAAGTGTCTCTACGAAGATTTTCACCACTATTTAAGGCACCTAATAGCTGTCTTCTACAAGTATCATTATGATTATCTTGGTCCCAGTGTACTAAGCTTTTGTGTCTCAGCTTTAAACTTATTCTCTGATTTGCTTTCTGATGATTAAAGTTACAATCTGAAATAATAACCATGAACATTCTGTACTCTTACATTACAATCCATTGGGATACCTTGAACTTTGAATGACTCCTGCAATGGTCATTTGGAACATATTGGTTCACTAAGTTATGCAGCTCTTCCAAAATACTAAAACTTTTCATTGTACCATATTCACTCCAATATATCACAATATGCAAAAATCACTTTCATTAATATTACCACCAGTCTCATTAGAAAGCTCTCTAGGTAGTGAGAAGCTATCAAGTTCACAATGGTGGTTATGTTTCCCCAGTTCTAAGTTTTGTTTTTGAACCCTTGAATTTTAATCATTGGCAACAAATAGTCAATTGTTTTCTTTGATTCATTTGAGAAAATGTCTGCCAAATACTCATGTCTGAATATCCAGAGTTTGTCAATCACTCAAATGTGAAAAAAAGTTCACCTCACATCTCTTATCACACGAGAGCTTTTTCCTTGAGACAAACCCAATACTTGAGTATGCAGAAGTGCCTTCTACCCCCATCCCATTTCATCATACAACATGTTAAAAATATCACTGACATTCTTAAATGACACTTGCATTATATTACTGCCATGAATAATACAATGACTGCTAATATGGTGCCACTGCCTTGATTCCTGTCAAGGTACCAACAGTATTACACACCACTTGTTATCTTTCAGCCAGTGGGGCAAAAATGACAGTATCATGAACAGTTTTGACCTCACAGGCCTCCTAAAAAAGATGTCAGGGACTCATAAGGGTCCACACACCATTCTTTGATAATTGTTGTTTAATTAATGGTTTTAAACCTGACTGTTATTTCAGAATCTCCTGGGAAAAAATAAAAATTAAAATTTTAAAAACCTCCTGGGTTACTAGTTAAAAGTACTTTACCTTGAGCTAGTATTTGAAAAATCATCACCTATGGCAATAAATCCACATTTCTCAGTACAGTGAAGTAGAGTGGCAGAGAAAGTTGTGGCAGCAGGCAAGAGAAAATAATTTAACAGGTTCACTCAAGATCTGATATATGGGATTAAACAAAAAACATTTATTACGTTAGTAAGTACCAAATCTGCTTAAATAATTTTTGGGCCCTGCACAAAGTAAGCATTCAGTAAATGTAGGGTAAATAGATTTTTTAAATTTAAGTATCAAAATTAGAGAAGTATAATTTTGCGTTACATTTAGACATACCTGGAATGTGTATTTTTAAAAAATATTCCTGAGTCCTGTTTTAGATGTATTAAAAGTGAAATCTCTTAGAGGTAGGACTATAGAGTTCATGATCAAGTACTTTAAACCAGTAACAAGAGGTTCTGATATAAAGTCGTTTAAAACCATTAACTAAATAGCAGTTAGCAAAAATAGTCTATAGACTGACCATTGGGGGTTCCTGAGATCTTTTTAGGAGGTCCGTGAGGTCAAAAGTATTGCTAAAGTTATTTGAATAAAATAAAAAAGAACAGAACAGGGAAACATTCACTAATTTTGTCTAAAGATAAAACTAGGTAATCTAGATTTTTTTTCTATGTGTATTAGACAGTATGAAAATTGAATCATTCTACACTATTCCATCATTTGCCCTCTTCATATATCAAATATCTTTCCAAATCAACAAATCACTATCTTGGCATTATAGTTTATGGACATTCTATTATTTATTTATATAAGTTTTTCTATTGCTGGATATGTTGCTTCCAATTTTTCATTTTTATCAATCTGTAGTAGACACACATACTTGTTTACCTGTCCAAAATATCTTTAGATAAATAGCTGGAAATGGAATTACTGACTTAAGGGTAAAAATGTTCACTTAGCACAGTACCTAGCAATGTTAATTATCTGTCATGAAATTTTGTAATAAGGTTGTTTATTTTTCAAACTGTTCTCTGTAGAGGTTTTACCAATTAACAGATCAGTAAAATTTTTTATACCCTAACCTAATTGGGTATTACCATTCTTTAATCTTTAATACTCTTCACTGGCTGAATTTTTATTTCTTTGACTACTATTCAGCCTTTCATACAACAGAACTAGTAGTTTCCATAGGCATTAAAATAATTAGTTTATAACCTAAACTAATTATTGTGGAACCTGGTATATATATAGACAATTTATTCAATAATATTTGTTATAACAAGTGGTCTGCCTTAAAAGACCTTACTCAGGCTGATATAGAAATAAACTAAATTAAGTATTCTGAGCAGCTTTTTAAGTGAAGTCTCAAAAAACTAAAACAGTTGTCATACTTGAAAATTATTATAATCTTTTTAACTCTATGTTTGAGAAAAATTATTGGAAGTAGAAAACATCTGAGTAAAATAGGTACTCAAGTACTTACTTGCTGGTCTTCACCTAAATTATAAATTTATCATCAAATTTTTTTTTCTTTTCTGTGTTCTCTGATAAGCTAAAATACCAGAATAATCTTGGATTAGTTTAGATAACCACTAAAACTTTCTTTTTAAACAAGATTTTTAATAAGACTAATGAAAAATTAGGTGTTTTTGCATGCCGAAGTATTTGTAGAATGAAGATATTTATGGAACATCTACTATGGGACAGATATTGCACACGAGAAAGCCTCTGCTCTCATGGAACTTACATGTTAGTACTAGAGACAGACAATAAGCAAGTAAAGAACTATAGTTTCTAATAAAGATGGTATCAATTTCAACAGAACAACAAATCTGAAGGGCTTAAGAGAACTATATCAATTATAAGTTCTATATAAATTATAAGAGATATTCTAAGGGCTATTTAACAGAGACAAGCAACATTTTAGAAAACTCAGAGCCATCAGAAGAGAAAGAGCCTTTTTTGGATATCTATAACGAGCTGCCCTAGAAATACAACAGTATGTATGTAGCAGTCTAGGGGGTACCCTAGGTTGACTTAGTTTGAATTGTTAATGCAAATTTGCAACAATTAATCACAGGAAATAAAAGTCTTTTTAAAAGTAGGGTATTGGAAGAGACCCCACAAAACATGATCTACTTATTGTATTTAAAATGATAAAGAATGTTTTTTTCATTTTATTAGTTTAAACTACATAGCTGCTGATAAATGGCTTCCAATTATGTGTGGCTGGTACATTGTGGACAGGCTCACTCAGCTCCATTCCATGCCCCTTCCACATGAGAGACTGATGCATTTTCCTGTTTTTCTGCTCAGATTCCACATGGGACCTAGCTTCTCAAGCAGATGCAACTGTGTGTGTGTGTGTGTGTGTGTGTGTGTGTGTGTGTGTGTGTGTGTGTGTGTGTTCTAGCATTATTGTTATATAGACCAGTAATTTTTAAAAATAAATTAATGTATTTAAATTAGATTCAAGTATACAGTACAGTGTTTAGACATCTATTGTTCATAAAACGAATCCCCCAATTGCTCCCTCCCTCGGCCCTCTACTTAGCCATCATTTTAATGCTAACTACATTCCCTCTGCCATGCTCCCATACTAGTACCCAACTGTCAACTACTAATTTGTACTTCTTTAATCCTTCACCCTATTCTCCCAGCCGCGCCTCTGTCACCAAATTGAGTCTGTTTTTGATTGGTTTGTTCTTTTTGTTCCTTAGATTCCACATATAAGTGAAGTCATATGGTATTTACGTTTCTCTGTCTGACGTATTTCACTCAGCATAATATCGTCTAGGTCCACCTATGTCATTGCAAATGGTAGAATTTCATTTTTGTTTAATGGCTGAGTAATATTCTATTGTATATATGAATCATAATTTCTTTATCCAATCATCTGTTGATGGGCATTTATGTTGCTTTCATATCTTGGCTATTGTAAATTGTGCTGCCATGAATATTAGAGTGCATAGATCTTTACGAATCATTATTTGGGTTTTCTTTGGATAAATACCCAGAAGTGCAATTGCTGGGTCAAAAGGCATATCCATTTTTAATTTTTTGAGAAACCTCCACACTGTTTTCCATAGTGGCTGTACCAATTTGCAATCCCACCAACCATGTATGAGTGTTCTCTTTTCTCTGCATCCTCGCCAACACTTGCTGTTTTTTGATTTATTGATGATAGCCATTCTGACATGTGTGAGGTGATATCTACCTCATTGCGGTTTTAATTTGCATTTCTCTGATGATTAGCGACCTTGAGCATCTTTTCCTATGTCTGTTAGCCATCTGTATTTCCTCTTTGGAAAAGTATCTGTTCAGGTCTTCTGCAGATGCAACTTTGAAAGGTAGAAGAGATACCAAGTGGAGGTTGCGCTTCTGCTGTGTCCACCAGTGAGCACAGTCGTTGAGGCATCTTACTGTTGTGTAGCAGCTGCAGCTGAGATCTCAGCACCTGGTCCTTAGTTTCATGGGGGTGGAGAGGAAGAAGGCAGGGTATCCATTTTACTGGAACGAGTTACATCAAAGACAATGTGGTCCTGAAGCCACGTGTTGTGGCAGCAGTTCCTGATTTTCCAGTTTCCTGATGGTGGCAGAGATATAAACTCCATTGGTGAGCCAGTTCTGCCATACAACTGTCATTCCTGGAGGCTCGGGCTGCTCCATTAGCCTTTCCAAGGATGTTATGAGCACCTGCTTTACTGTATCAAATCTTTCTGTTTGAATTATATACAGTGGGTTCTTACAATGAATTCTTAATGATGGCGTTTAAAATAAGATGTCAAAAAAAGCTTTTGATTTTGCCATGGGACAATGAGGTCAAGATTAAGTAATATTTTCATTAAATAAAATACATAGTTATATAAGAGGTATATTTTTTTGATGAACAGTAAAGAATATGGCTAGGACTCTGCAAAAGTCAGAAATGATTTCTAAAAATCTAAAATATTTAGGTTAACTTAATTTCTCTTATAGCACAAAAATTATAAACAAATATTATAAATAGAAAAGGGATTGAAATAAAATATTTTCTTACCTGACTGCAGCAAACACATTATCTCCATTTTGAACAATTATACAGTTTTTATTTGCTTCATTTGTACCAACATACACAGGAAGTTCATCAGGAGAATCCCTGTTTAAGTAAAAGATATTAAAATTTTAGCTGCCCATAATTTATACTATTAGGCAAGTAGAATTTTAGGTCTATAGACAATTTGTATCTTCATCTTTTAAAATTGGAATTAGCCAGGTTTAAGCTCTAAATTTCTTAGAAATATCTATGACAAATCCTATTTATATAACAAAACCTAAAATTAAGATTCTTAGGACCTAGTTCCTTTTATACTTAAATACAAAGGGGAATAGGCCTATCAAAAGAAGTAGAGAAGATTATAAGCCATCTTCTCAACCCCAGTTTTATAGTCTGTGAAGAAAATTAAAAAGGTAGAAAAACAAACAGGACTGACCAGATTATAAAACATTAGAGGTAAAAGGATCTGATTCATATATATAAATCTTTTTTGTACAATTGAGGAAACCAAAACATAGAGATGAAGTGACTCAGCCAATGTCCTAGTAAGTTAATGGTAAAGGCAGAAGCAGAATCCATGTAACTAACCCAATGCCCAGCACTGTGTGCATTCTACTGTACTACAACCTCTCCCTGGGCATGCTTCCTCTACTCCCTCTCGTCTATTATCTTACAGTTCACTTTCACTTTAAATAACAGCTTTACTGGTACAAGTGCATGAGGTATTTTCCCCCTCAATCTACTTCTATTTAACATTCTCAGGATCTTGCATGTAGCCATCTAATCCCCTTAATATTCCTACTAGGTATGTACAATTATTATTCTCATTTTTACAAGAGAGGAAACAGTCACAGAAATTCACAGTCACTACTGACTGGAATGGGGTCACCCAGATAATAAATAGTAAAACCTGTCGGACTCCAAAACACATTCTTAATTACAGGTTGATTCCACGCACCCTGGAAGCAGATGGCTAATTTAAGTCATAGCACCTACTCTAAATTATCTTTCTTGGGCTAAAAGAGTTCTTTTGAACCCCAAAAAAACAAAAACCAAAAAAAAGTTTATAACCACAAAGGTAAAACCAGTGAGGTTAATTAAACCTAGGGTTCACCCATACTTGGGTAGGTTAGAATGGCAAACACAGAACAACGGGTGTCTCGTGCATCTCCCATAAAGGGAAAGCATGCCCTTCACCTTGGGTGAGACCAGTGAATGTCTATTTATACTCATCAGAAAGATAGGAATTATATTATAGAGGAGAGGAAAAGATCCTTTACCTGAAATACCCCATGTGGAATTGAGTTTTATTATCTCCAATAATAATTGTCTGGAACTCAGGAGGATCATAGTAGAATCTCCAGTGAAGATTAAAATTCAGGTTTGCTGGGGTTTTTTTTATTTTATGTTTTCCAGCAAGGATATCATAAGGACCCACTAACCGAAGTCCAAGGCTTGCGAAAAGTGAATCTGTAAATTAAATAAGTTTGCTTAGACAATAAATTTCTGGAGGCAGATGGGACATAATGAATTGTCAATTGAAAAAAAATAATTTTGTTAGTACACTATTTCTAAGCAATTGTCTTAAACAATTTTCTAAAGTAAAATAAAATAAATCTTTAGTTACATGTGAATGTGAGTTATAAATACTCAAGGGGAAAAAATCAGAGCAAGGAAAATGTGGCATTCAGGATTTTCTCTTAAATTTACCATTGATTACATTTCAAACATTCCTGCTGTTTCTTAGTTTGGCCAAAGTAAGACTTTTGTATTCATATGGTCATATTAAAGCTGCAAACACTTACTCTGTCTTATTACTATGCAGTTGTGAGCCTATAAAACTCTTGTAACACACCCGGATGAAGGGAGAGACAATATAGATAACAAATGAGTGTGCATTAGGGAAGGCAAATAACTTAATTAAAAATGTATTTAATGAAAACATTTCCTTCCCCTTCCCTCTACCTCAGTTAATTATCACTGTAGGATTCCTTTGCCTCCTTGACAATCTATTTAGCCAACCCTAATATTGGATGATTCTTCCTTTCTCTATTCACAGATCACAGAGGGGGAGTGAAAAATAAAACTAGAGTCATGAAGTCTATTCAAATGTACACCTTTACAACATCAGATGGGTCCTCATTGCTTCTGGAAGAAGTAAGTAAGCACTCCAGGCAGGATTTGGATATGTAGGATGTGGGGATGGAAAAAGAAAATTCTTGGAAGAGGTAACGACATGAATAATAACCAGTTTCTTTGGAAGGGGAAAATGGTTCATCTTAGCTGGACCTTAAGATAGTACAAATTTTTAAAGTAATATAAAAACTGAAACCACCCATCTCACTAGCCCACTAGCCACTGATACCAAGGTAAATTGTCTGGTATACAGTAATAACATTTCCTCCCTCTATGAACAGTTGTAAACACATGTATTTTAAAGGGAGACCATACTGTTTTAAATTTTCTGAATATTTTTCCATTATTAAATTTCTATTATTAAATATGTATCATTATAGATACATATTCTAGTACTGATAGACATTTACTGTTTAACGCTTCTAAACAATGCTTCAGTGAACATCTTTGCTAATACGTGTACACAGCCATGAATATTTTTAGAGAAGTTGCTACACAGTTTAAGTATTCTGATATACTGCCAAAATTCAGAGTTCTCTACCAATATACATCTCCATCAATAGTATACAAGAGTGCTTCTCCCGACCAATCTCATGCTGAAATATTTAAATAGTACAAAATGATAACAGTGAAAACTCCATCACAACCATAATTGTTTTTTTGTGTATCGTTTCAGAGATAGTATACACACAGAGAAAGTATATAGAGATGTGTGTGTACCCCCCATTTTAATACTAATGGTAACATATTTTATACACTCTTTTTCACTTAAAATCTTTTCTGCACGATATTTTATCAGTCTAAAAAATCTAACTCATTCATTTAAAATTATGACTATTCATGGCATAGATGCAATACTGATGGGTATTTAAACCATTTCCCATTTTTTGTTTCAATAAATATCATGAACATAATTTTTGGTTCACCTACTCTATAAGACAAGTTTCTAGAAACAGAACTGCTGTCATTAAAAACTACTGCTATATATCAAAGTATTGTTTTCCGTCAAAACTCTCTTCAAAGCATGTCTTTGAGATTATTTCCCTTTGCCAGGATAACAGGCGTTAGTGACGTGTTATTATAGCATTATTTTATATTTCTCTTATTAGAAACATGTTAGAAAGGTTCCTTTTCTATGAAATGTTTAGCTCCTTGGTCCAGTTTTCGACTGCCTTTTCCATTGGTATAAACGGGAATGATTCTGAAGGAACTCACCAGCTGGCTTTTCAGGATCAAGTTCTTCACAGAATTTCCAGAAGTGATAGAAATCTTCAGGCAGAGAAAGCTTATAATGACTTTCCACTTCTTTTCGAAGGTCACTGGAGACATCAGCTTCACAGGATTTACTCTTCTTCACATCAACTGTTTTTTCACACTGGAAATTGGCATACAGAATGTTGTTTCTCCAAAAGTCATTTCAATAATTTTCCTTTCATAACAATATTGCTCATTTTTATTCACTCAGCTCTATGAGATTCATGTGTTTTCTTTAAAATTTAAATGGTATTTCTGAGTAAAATATGGGGGTTCTCTGGGGCAAAGAAAAAAGAACAGTTTATAAATATATAGTGGTCAAGAGGGACCCACACAGCAAGTCTTCAAATATATTTCTCTAAGATAATGAAAACACAGAAAACAACAAAGGAAAAGGTAAAGAGCAGGAAAGAGGAATAAGGAAAAGGCAGGTTTTGCTTTCTTGTGGTAAACAAGATGTCATTATGCCTTTTAAGATTCAGTAATCACATCAGATGCAAACAATCAGAAATAACTGGATACAAGAGGAGTCACCAGTTACAATTATTTCATGGAAGGCCCTTTAATGCCAGGACTAGGTTATAAAACTTATGTCCAACATCTCTGCAATATAGGTTCATTACATAAGTATGCCAAGTTTTATAATGTATATTAGATATTTGATAAATTTCTATAAAGATTAAATGCTTAGTTGGAGTTTACTTAACCTTTAATTTAAGTAGCAATCTGTTTCTTCCTAGAAACCTAGATCCTTTCTTTTGGATTAAGTTCCTTCTTCCTTCCTTCTTATTCTTCCTTTCTATCTGTATCAGTGCTTCTCAACTAGGACCAATTTTGCCCCTAGGGGAATATGTTTAATAATGTCTGGAGAGCTTTTTGGTTGTCACAAATTTCGGGGGGCGGGGGAGTGTTAATGGCATTTAGTGAGGAAGAGACTAGAGTCACTTGTAAATATCCCACAAAGCACAGGATAAGCCCCCTAAACAAACATTTATCTGGCCCAAAATGTCTATTGTGCTGAGGCTGAAAAATTCTAAGCCCGATGTTTCTCATATTCACATTCTTCCATTTTCTCAGTAGGCTCAAGTTTATTGATATTATATTGGGTAGTATTCAAAGTCTACAAAATTTATGAATCAGATGAAAGAAGGATATTCTTGATAGCACTGTTTCTAAGAGCAGAAGACAATAAATGAAAACACCTACTGACAGGAGAACAGTTACAGGCCTTCAAAACAGAATATTACATTGAGTCAAAATGAAATACAGCTACACACAATATGGATCAGTCTTCATAACAGAATGTTGAATGAAGAAAAAAGTCCTTGAAGATTATATGCAGCAGATAACCTTTTTATGAAATTCATAACAACAAATATATATTGTTTAGGCATACACTCATAGGAGATAAAGCTATAGAAGGCAAGGGAAATGAAAATTCAGGATGGTAGCTACACTGAATGTGGGTGATAGGAAGTTAGGCAGATAAAGTGAAGAATCGTGTAGATGTAAGGTTATTGTAAGTATTTCAGTCCTAGTCTCGGGCAATTAGTGCACAGGTGTTTGTTATATTATTAATAAATAAGGTAAAAGAGGACCATGCATTGGCCAATGACAAGTTTATTATGCCAAGGATTATGATGTGTCTCAGGTCATAAAAAAAATCAATTTTAACAAAAAGGCTTTTGAAATATAGATCCAAAAATGAATGCTCTAAAAGCAAACGATAACAGTAATAAAGGTAATAGTAAAAACAATATGTAATAAAAAGTAATTATGTACTTTTCATGTGCCAGAGCACTAGTCTAAGAACTTTCTATGGATTAATTCATTTAATCTTCACAATTACCTTATGATCTAAATACTATTATCCACATTTTACAGATGAGGAAACTGGAGTAAATTCCCCTAGGGCCCTACCTAGAAAGTGAAAGAACAGGGGTTTATTTAAACCCAGGTGGGCTGGCTCCTTAGCACAGATTCACCACTTCATAATGCTTCACTGGCTACAAATATAGAACAGCTGGAACATACAAGTTCTGACTTATCCTCTCTTCTGTTTTTACAACCATTTTTGGTCAGACTTTCAAAGACTGGCTCAGACTTAAGAGGGTGGGAAGAAAAGCTTCAATCTACCTTGCCGAAAGGCAGTTTTGCGTCATGGTTTGACTCTGACTTCCAATTTCCAGCTCTGTCACCTTGGGCAAGTTATTTAACCTCTCTGTGCCTTGTTTTCTTATCTACAAAAAGGGCTACCTATATCATAGGGTTGTTATAAGTTATTTATAAAAATACAGAGAACAGTCCTAGAACATAATATATAAATGCTGGCTATTATTGTTAGCTATAGTCTCTATAGACTCATCCTCATTTTTGATATTTTGTTTCCAACACTATCATTATGTCAAAGAGGTTCACTGCACCAAAGGGTGATTGAGATATTTTTCAGCTCTGCCTTACATCATACACCAGTTCAGCATCTCCAAAACCCCAATAACTAGACTTTGGTGCAGTTGTTCCCTTCAGAGGCTGCACTTATACTTCACTCTTATCTTTCTGGAAAGCATGACCCAATCAGTATAATGAATTCCCAGAACCATGACCTTCTAACTATTAATTTAGGCCTCTAACACTGTCTCACTCCATCCAGCTGTAATATGGCCAGAGTATTTTTTCTAAAACTTTACTTATCACAATGACATGTCTTTCTTAACTCTCTTTATTGCTACTGCAGTGGTTACAGAACTGAAATCATTTTAAAAGTATGAGAAAATGCACATATTTTAGGTTCCCCTCCTTCATTAGTGCCTTTACGACCAGGTGCCTCCAAAAGCCCTTTCAAACGCGAATAGTCCTAAAAGACCTCCCTAACAGCGCCCAGGGACTTGTTAAATCCTCCTTCAATGTTTCCACAGCACTTCCTACATATTAGTGTTACAATGACAAACCAAAAAGTGACAGTAACACGTATATTCACTTGTGCCCCGCCTCCCTGGGATGGGGTCCCCCAGAGGGGAAGGGGTGGCAGGATTCATTTGAATCCAAAGCGCCCCACACAGCGCCTGGCTCGTACTTGGCTTCCAATCACTTTGGCTGGTTGAATGAATGAACCGTTCGTTGTCTTAATCTGCTTTCCCAGGAACCGCGCTAGAAGGGCAGATGATGCCAGGGCGCTCCTTCTCCGGTCCAAACCCCCGCAGAGCTCTGAAAAGCAGCGGCCCTGGGCAGGGTCCTGGAGCAGCCCGCCGTTCACAGGTACACAGCAGGCGCTCAATGATTACTGGATAAATGCGACGTGCTGCGCCTTGGTGCCGTGACTATGACCCAAAGTGCCCGCGGAGCCCGCACAGCCTCTGCGGCAGTACCTGCTGCCCCTGCCCGCCAGGCCTGCGCTTCCCGCCGCCGCCAACCATCCTGCAGCAGTGGAGCCCGCGAAATCCCTCGTCCCGCCGACGCTTCCGAGCGCCGCCGACTGCTTCCGGGTTCAAGAGCCACCAGTGCGAATACCCGCGCCGCCCTGGGAGCGCTAATTTAGGGACAAGGCTCCGCCCACACCCCGCCCCTAACACCAGGAGCGGCGGCCGGCCTAGGCTCCGCCCACTCCCCCCTGCCCGCGCGCTGAAGGTTCATTCTCCCTCTAGTACTTATCAGCTTCTCTGCGAGGACTGAGTCCCCCATCTCGAGCATTTGCTGAGGATGCTCTGGTTAACCCAGATCCCCGAATTTGTTTACGTTAAGGTGGTCCTGCATTCCTCCTTAGGTGTTTACTAGGGACACTGCCCTCGCCCCAGCCTGTTTTCCCTTGAATTGTATTTATTTAAAAGATTAATCTTTTCCTTTCTTCCATCCTCTCCCTCCTATACTACTGTTGCCTAACACTAATTCATCCTCAATTATCTCTAGAAGCAAGTGAATTTCTCTCATTCTTTATTTGTGCTGCCTTGTTACAATTTGGACTGTTCTCTACACCCAGTTATGCAAAGTGTAGTCCCTGAACCAGCAGCATCATCAGCACCGTGTGGAGAGCTTGTTAAAAATTCCGACTCTTAGGCCCTACTCAGACTTACTGAATCAGAACGCACTTTAAAAAGATCCCAGGTGGTTCCTGTGCACGACAAAGTTTGAGAGGCACTGCTTTCAACTGTCTTGGGGTCTCTCTCACTGCCATCTTGGAAATGTCCTCCTAACCCTTATTCTTGATATGGAGTCTCTATTTCCTGACTCTTATCTTCCTTTTTTAAATTTTAACCATTTTGATAGTGTTAATGAAATTTCTATTTAAATTCAACATTTTAAATTTACTGTATTCTGTTTATATGTTTATTCCACAATAATTTTGAAAAACTGATGAATTTCACCAAATTTTATATACTTCAGGGTATCGGTAACCATAATCTTGAAACAAAGTAATTATTGATAAACGTTTTCATTTTCCAATGTTTTACATAGGCACAGGTATAGCAATTTCTGACAGATTCAGTGAAATTTAGCTTTAGTATTGGTATGTAATAATACAGTATTCACTATGCAACAGTACTGTTCTTAGTGCCTTACACATACTGACTCATTTAATACTCATAACAATCCTTGAGGTAATTACTGTTTTAATCTTCATTTTACAGATAAGGTAGTTAAGACTCAGAGAGTTTAAGTTAGTTGTTCAAGGTCACACAGCAAGCACAGGAGGTGGGATTCAAACCCAAATACTCTGAGAGTACAGAGTACTCTCAATACTATTTAATATTCTCACCAGCAATCAGTGGAGTTTACAGAACTATGTAATTGCTCTGAGTTAAGTAATAGTTCAGAAAGCCACTTGAATTTGAATTTTTTATCCTATTTGCATTAACTTATGAAATTGATAGCTAAAAGATGTGGATATTTTTTGTTTATTGGGGTAACATTGGTTAATACAATTATATAATTTTCAGGTGTATATTATAATTTGACATCTGTATATTCTATTGTGTGTTTACCACCCAAAGTTCAGTTTTCTTCAGCTATCATATATTTGATCCCCTATACCCACTTCACCCTCCCCCTACCCACCTATATTTGACCCCTTTAATTCTACCTACCCCCCCTCTCCTCCCTCACCCCTACCCTCTGGTAACCACTAGTCTATAGTTCATGTCCATGAGTCTCAGTTTATTTGTCCTGTTTCTTTGTTGTTTTTAGGTTTATATCCCACATATAAGTGATATCATGTGGTTTTCAACTTTTCCTGTCTAGTTTATTTTGCTGTGGAAACATTGAAGGAGGATTTAACAAATCCCTGGGCACTGTTAAGGAGGTCTTTTAGGACTATTCGCGTTTAAAAGGGCTCTTGAAGGCAGTGAAAAGAAGGGGTAAGAAATAAGTGTAGAGGATGTTTGGGCACAGCGGAAAGTCTGGCTTGGCTGGAGCCTTAGAGATGGGAAAGTAAGGGGCACCTGGTCGTAAAGGCACAAATGAAGGAGGGGAACCTAAAACAAGGCACAGAGATGTTAAATAACTTGCCTAAGGTGACAGAGCTGGAAATTGGAAGTCAGAGTCAAACCATGACGCAAAACTGCCTTTCGGCAAGGTAGATTGAAGCTTTTCTTCCCACCCTCTTAAGTCTGAGCCAGTCTTTGAAAGTCTGACCAAAGATGGTTGTAAAAACAGAAGAGAGGATAAGTCAGAACTTGTATGTTCCAGCTGTTCTATATTTGTAGCCAGTGAGGCATTATGAAGTGTTGAATCTGTGCTCAGGAGCCAGCCCACCTGTAAAATAAGTGAAATATTATGATGCCATAGTTCAAGGTTCTCACACCAAATAGAATGCTAATAATAATAAAAAATCTTAACCACAATACATTTTGAGAAACACATTGAAACAAATAAATATGTGTGTGTATGTGTGTATATCTTTTAGAGCTAAAAGTGACTGAATTTATTATCTAGGTGTTAGGCTGTTCATGAAACATGGATTAATAAAAGACAAGAAATGAATCAAGCATTCCTATGTATTCTTTATAAGAATGACTGATTCTAGTAGTTAGCTAACTTTAAGCTCCTGATCAAAGAGAAATTTTTTAAAAAGAGTATTTTTTTCCAATCTTTTGCATGCTTTAAAGACCATAAATGTCACATCTACCTTCTTGAATAAATGCTGCTTTCTACACTTGTTACGAGAGCTGCCACAAATTAAAGATAAGACAGGATGCCACTTATTCTGGGGGTACAGCAAGACTTTATGATTGAAACACTATTCAGGACTTGATAACCACATGAAGTGGCACATGAGTAAGGACTTACAGTCTTAGACAAGTCAGTTCATAAAGCCATCAGAATGAGATGAGATGAGTCCCCTTAACTAAGGCCATTGCTCACCCCTGGAGGATAACATTGGCTTTGAGAAGACCCAGGATTCCTCGAGCATTCAGATTCCCAGTCTATATTTTCAGGAACTATTGATCATGAGGGACCTCACCATAGAGATCCAGGTGGTTATATTAAATCCAGAGGAAATGGAAAGGTGGGAAGGGTTCGGTTTTGTCTGAAATACCAGATTAAAAGTCAGCAGAAGCTTCAGGGAGAGTTGACCCCAGAGGTTGATACACTGATGGGCATGCAGATGAGCTGTCACATTAACCTTTGACACCACATGCTGACCCTATCTGGGACCATGGCAAACTACTGGGCTAACCAGTGATCAAACTGACACTTACTTGGTCTGCCCAACTCTGCTAAATCCTTATCAGCAGCCCTGGGACCATGTAGCCTTTAGTTAGCACTAGCTGGATGATTCAAAATATTGTTAAAAGGCTTCAATGGGTCCCAAATCTTCAAATCTTTATGTTTACATTAGCTAAAAACTTCAGCTGATTCACAAATCCTTTTTTTTCTACCATAATTTTTTGGAATTCAGCTCCAAGTACAAACTAGCATATTATGTATGCAATAAATAATAAATATTAATTGATTGATCTTCATAGCGAATAGCAATCTCCATCATTAAATAATTACCCTTCCTTCCATCATTCAGTCATTTACTCATTAGAAACATCTTATGTATTATGTAAAAAACAAAACAAACAAAAAAAACCCCATCAAAATGGAGTTGGTATTGTCAAGAGAGAAATACTAAAATGGAGCCAGGAGGCGTTCAGGAAGCTGTACTAACATACACACTCCTTGTGAAACTGAACTTTTGAACTGGACTATACAGTTACTGGACTGGTTCTGCATCACTGATTTCTCTATTAAAAATTGAAATTTCACCTAGGAATGGACATAAGCAATTCATCATGTTTAGCAGAGTACAAGTCGGCTCGCCAGCACCAATCACAGTTCTCTGAAAACAGCTTATATGAACCCTTTGGAAGGCCTCCCTTTTTCTGTCTTCATAAACTCTGTCCCTTTCTTCCTCCCTTGGAACACAGTTGGATTTCCATCCAAATCTGTGACTCTTGGATATGCAATTCCTAAAAAGACACCCAAATAAAGCTTTTGTTTGCCTTGCAGTTGTTGGTCAAAACTGATTGACACCTAAGTACCAACTGTGTAACAAAACTGTGTTAGGCACTTCAGAAAGCAAGATGGCACAGTTCCTATGTTCCTGAAGCTCACAGTCTATAGAAGAGTCCCAGTGACTTAATAGAGTTAGTATTCCTGTTATTCACATAAAAGAGTTATAAGAATTACATAAGTTATCATCACACTCCGATCTTCCAGACACATTGTTTCAGATCCACTTCCTCATTGACAGCCATCTTCTCATGGTAATCTCACAGGGCACAAGAGGCAAGAGAAGCTTTCTTGGGCTTCTTTTATAAGGACACTAATTCCTAATCAGCTCCCAAAGACTCCACCCATTAATACCACCACGTTGGGCATTAGGTTTTCAACATATGAACTGGTTGGAAGGTGGGGGGAGGCACAGACCCTCAAGGCTACTGATAAATTATTTCTGGATAAATGGAAAATTATTTTTTCATTTAACATCTCTGAAATTTGAATCATGAAAATAGGTGGTTTTCACTTTTTAGGTACATATATTTTCTCACTGCTGACATAGCTTCTAAATTCCAGGCCTTTCCTTTTGGTAAACCGCCCCTATGAAACTGATTAGACTCTAGATGCTAATTGCAAAATAGAGGTAAATAAACTTGATTTCTTCTCTCCTTAGGCTTTATTTTCTCTTTCAAAGGAAATATATAGTTTTTCATAGAACTGTTTATTCCTGGGGCTCTTAGACTCAAAGTATATTGTCATGGCTACAGCTGCAGTAAAACTGTTTCTTTATAAGGTTTTCTGCTTACAGCAAGGAAGTTTTGCTGGATTAAATTAGCCACAGGAGGGCTCCATTGCAGTTTCTGGAAAAAAAATTTTTTGCAATTTTACTGTCCTAGCACACAATTGTATCTCTGCAGTTTTCAGTGGTTCATACCTATCTATAAAGGTGAAATAACAAGCCAGGGCATGCAGCTCTGGCACAATTAAAATGATGTTCATTAAAAAATTCTAGAGAATTTTCTAGAAACCTAGAGTATATTTCTGTGGGAAATAGCATAAAAATGAGACTTGAAATGATAAACTCTGGTTTATTTTTGTCGTAAGCATTTTTAAATTCATAGCAACAATTTATATACAGGATATACAATTTATGGGTGTCTAATACATAAAAAAAATACACTTACAGTTGTAAATTACCCATTATTTTTCTTCCTGTCAATCAAGAAAGCTTTTTTACTATAATCCAGTTTGACAGGCCAGGTGTTGCAAGTCTTTATTTTCCTCTATAACAGTGCTTCCTAACATGTGTCTACAGGATGATAATAGCTATTACAAGAAGAAAAAGTATGTAACTTCCAGGTGAAACAAAATTGAATGTAATTCCTCATTGTAGAACTTATCAGCACCTCACTCTGAATCTCTGAGAGAGGCATCTCAAGGACCTTTGCGGCTCTTCTTTCGGAACTAAAAGCAAGTTTTCAAAAGTTACTATAAAAAAAAAAAGATGCCTGAAAAAAAAAATCTAAAATCTGAGACTCTACCTATTATGAGAAATGGTGAAAAACACATGAAAAATAAAAATTATTCTATGCCAAGTGGTTTTGCTCTTTTGTACCTCACTCACAGAAAGTCACAGAAACTCCTATAGGAATTACAATATGGGGCCAGACCAAGCAACAATCTGGACACCGTCTTGAAGTTCTAACTCATTCTCCTGCAGCTATCGATGATTGCACTTACTATTTTATTTGTTTACTTTTTAATTTGGTAGAATTAAGAAGTAGTAGGCATGGATTTTACTAAGTACAAACTCTCAGTGATCGAAAGGACCATGTTTTGAGAGTTAAAAGCACATGAGGATAGACATTTGCTCTAGGGAGAGAAATGATTGTGTAGGAGAAATGAAAGAGCAGTTCTTCAAACTGTTAATTTTTGAAGAAAAATCATTAGTCCTTACCAAATTACAAGGGTATTGATCTATAAATCACCAAACATAGCAATAGGTAATATGCATGTTAAGAAAAAAATAAAAAGGCATCTTTGTGACTAAATGGCAATTTCTATCACACTTCCTAAGAACTCACTGAAAATCATAAATGATTGTCTTTCTCTGAGCAGATAAATCAATTTTTCTTAGTTTTGACAGGTGTATCCTCCAGGTTATCTCCCTATTTTGTCCCTAGAATGATTCTTCTATCGGCTATTCTTTTCCCTCTCTCACTTGTCTCCCACTTCACACCCCACACTCTTTAAACACACCAAGGGGTTAAGCCAAAGCAATCTGCCCTCCTGGAGCCTTTTGATTGGCATTTTTATCTATCTGGGTTGTGGCAAAGAAAAGTAGTGAGAATGAGTTGCTGAGGTATCTGAACACAGGACTGTGCAAATGGAGACTCTCCTCACATAAGATGTATCAGATCAAAACCTAATGCCACAATAAGGAAATAAAGAGTAAAATAAACACAGGCTTCAGCTCAAGTAAAACTTGCTGTGTAGTTGACAGTAGGGGAGGTGAGAGAACACATGTAACTGCCAGACATACTCTTCTGTTAGAGATTTCTCTTAAAGGCTGCCCAGATATGGACATAACTGAATTCACTGCCGCATCTAACTCTTGTGTCATCTTCCAGTACCTCCCACTGAGATTACTTCCTTTAGTCAAAATGGGATGTCAAATGAACCCATACTTTGACCATCCTTTACCTTCCCTCACTTTGTTCCCTTGTTTATGTTATTCTCCACCTCTACCTCCACTTCCAATTTTGGAGAGTTCTCCTCAGAGTTCTAAAGTAGACAATGTTGGTTTGAATCCCTGATCCTTCACTTCCCAGCTATGTAATTGGACAAATCACTTGATATCATTAGGCTTTAATTTTTTTTTCACCCGAAACTGCAGATTATATTAGTACCCACTTCACAAGATTGTTGAAGGGATTAAGTAATAATGTGCATATAAAACATCATATTGAGCTATTAGAATTACAAAGACTTCAAGTTCCAAATTTACATCCCACTTCCTCATAAAGTCTTCTCTTATAATCCACATTAGAATATAGTTTTCTTTACTAATTTCTTGTAACACTTATGTTCTTCTGACCACAGGGACAGTATATATGGCCTTGTGTTCCAGTTATTTGTGTACATATTTTCTCATCTGAACTAGAGGAAAATTTTTTGGATGGCAGGGAGTGTGTCTTATGCAGTATTTGGCACATTGCTCTGTATATAGCAGACATCCCATAAATTATTATTAAATCAACAAATCAAATGGATAGTTTAATGACTTGGTTGAGTGAATCAATGGTTTAGGTGGTTGAAAACTAGTTTCACAACTCAACTCGTTACTCACATGGAAGGCATTAAAGTGTCTGAAGGTGTAAAGAGGATTTCTGGAAAATTCAGCTCCTGGGGATGCAGAGGCACCTGAGGAGTGGGTGCCCAGGGGTGGGACTGGGGGGGTTAGAAAGGAGAGACAAGCCAACAGCTCCACTTTCCCATGGCAGTTCTTAGCCAAGAGGGGAGACTTTAACTTTTAATGAAGATTGACATTTTAACTTATTGCACCAGACAGACCATATGCATCACTTAATCAAGACTAATTTTTAATGACTTGACATTGCCAGAGGACTTTTTGTTATTTGAGAGTGACTATAAGAATTCTTTTATAGTCCAAATGCAAGAGGAAGAATCTGCCCAAAAAAGAGTAGATTTGAATGGACAAGTGGGAAGACAAAGTTATTTTCTGATTTCACTCCAAGTGTCCCACTGCTAATGATTCTGTGAGACTGACTTAATGTTGACTTTGGCCTGTTGAAAAGCAACTAGAAGTAGGAGAGTTTGTAGGGAGGGGAATAAAAGCCACCAAAGGGAAGCAGAGGTCAGGAAAGGACAACCTGCTACTTGCAGAAAGGGAAAGAAAAGCTGCTGTGGGAGGATTACATCCATCCTCCTCTTTTACTTCTCTCCCTGACCCCCCACCTAGCTTCTTCCACCAATTGATAAATCTGTGAAAATTAATAAACAGAGGCCTCATTTAAAATGGAGTCAGTAGGCCAGAAAACTCTCACACTACTGACCCTAAAAGAAGAGACTACCTTGCATCCCTGCCAGGAAGTGACACCACTTTACTACCTCTGCAGGATGGAGAAAAGATTCCTCCTTGCCAGTCATAGCCCAGCCAGTAGGAGCCAGCCATAACTCAGCCAATGAAAAGTCACTATACTCCAAACTTTCAGTTTCTGCCAATGAACGCTTCAGCTGACAACAGTTCCTCCCGAGTCCATAAAAGAGTATTTCTCTCCTTTGTTTCTCTGGATTTACCCATGGTTCACCATTAAATTGCAATTTTTTGTTGTTCTCAAATAAACCCATTTTGCTAGAGAAATATCTGGCTGTCTGTGGTTAAGGTGAATAGATCTCTCTCATCTTCTGCAGCTACCACCTGATTACTGCCCAGCTTTTGCTTCTTGGTCCCACAGCACGAGCCAGGAGCAAAGCGCTCAAATTTACTGTACTGGTAGGAAAGTTCTGATTCTTCTAAATCTTTTTTAGATTAAAGAAAAAATGTTTCTATTGGGATGCAATTGTCAGTTGCTATGGTATTCTGTGCAAACAGACACTCTGATTCTGTGGGATGCTTTTAAAGAAGTCATCATGCAGTGTCTGTCACAGAATGAATTGCTGTTATAATCAGTTTGTTGACAGATTGCACCTCGAGCTGGTAAGCTCTTGAGATTTTATCTTATATATCAGTTGTATCCGAATCTATATGAGGCTGGTGTTTACAAATTATTACATGTGAAATGGTGAACTCTTAAGCATTCATTGGGATTGGCTTGGGGAGGAAAAAAAATATTTCGAGGGCTGGCAAAAATAGAAACTACATAGATTTGTTTTCTTTTAATGCCTAGGAATTTGAGTAATAATTACACAAGTTGGGTTTGGCTGTAGCATCCAAACAACCACTAGTTCAGTGGCCAAAGGTAGAAGCTAAGTTGAGGGTTTTTGTCATCTCTGATTTCTGTTCATCTGTGCATTATTGCCTCTCCAGATCCTCTTGTCTCCCATTATGCCCCACTTTAGAGCCCTGCCAGTTTGTAATTTCTGGATAGTGGCTCCTATTTTAAACTTTTCTGTCCTTCTATGATAGCTTACCAAATACTAAGAAAACAGCTAGGAAGTATGACATGCAAATCGAATGCATGACATTTGGGACTTGAGAGAACTGATTTTAAATTGTGAAGAAAAAATACACTTTGGAAGATGCTAGAATAGCATCGGTATCAGCTTGATCCAACCCCCTAAAGAATTTATTCTCATTTGGGAATAATTTGGCTGGAGGAAAGGGATGTCTGTGGTTCTTGGGGGAAGATGGAATGCCAAGGACAGCATGTTTGTCAAGCCAGCTGCAGCTTTTCAGAGCACAGATTCTATAGCCAGAGTGCCTGGGGTCTGGTCCCAGTTCCACTACTTTTTGGCTGGTGACAATCACGGACAAGGTACTTGATCTCTTGTACCCCATTTGAAAATGGGGATATTAGTAGGAACATGCCTCTCAGGAGTGTTTTGCTGTCTGTGGCACATAGTATGTGCTTTGTAAGTGTCAGCTATTAATATTATTTAATGTTTCTCCAGCCCTTTTCAGTGGACTCTTTTCTGAGGCAGATCAGGAAAGGGACAGCAGGAGACCCTCTGTGAGACCTAGGAGCACAGGCAGCACTGTGTTTATTCCTAATTGAGAAGTGTGACTCAGGGAAAAGAACTGTCTGCCTATGACCTTGAGGATTATAACATGACTTTGGTGAAGCAACAACTCGGGCTTCAGGATCTCCATAATCAATATTACTCATTAATAAAATAAAGTTATTGTAAACAACTAATAAAGATATCATTGGCAAAGCTGACCTAATACTGGAGCAGTGACTGATGCCTCTGTGCTTGCTGATGATGTAACTTAACTTTAACAGGTGTCATTGCCATGCTAGGTAAGCATGAAGAAATCGGAGTGTGCTTCCAACATGTGTTCCTTGTTGAATGAAGAAGCTGGCTCTTGGTGCTTGAGGATTGATCTTGTCTCTGCTGTCACAGTCAGAGTAGATCTGTGATCAGTATTTTAAGAGTTTAGCACTTAATTGCCCTCTAAACAATTGCTTCATATATGCTAGTGTGGTCTTTCTAAGTAGATGATCATTTCTTCGGGGCAAGAGTCCTTTTACACTTCGTGGGTTTTTCTGTAATGTTAACCAGAGTCCAGAACATATTAAAGCTTAATAAATATTTATTCACGTCTGTAAAAAAAAAATTAGCACAGTGGAGCAAACATTTTCTTTCAGTTCGTGTAGCATTTACATTCTTCTTGCTCTTATGCTATTTTGACTGAAGAAGGGATTAGTCTTATCTACTCCCTTGTCTACACCTTCCATTGGAATGTGGCTGGTTTGAATGTATTGAGGAAGATACTGCTGTTGTGTCAGTAATACTAAGATGAGGAATGAGGATTTATAGGAAAGCAACTCTTTTATTTGTTAAACTCAGATCTATTGTGAATCAGTAGTGATGGTGAAAATATGCAGAATGCAATGGCAATGCAGCATTAAACTAATGCATCAAAATGAACATGTGGTAGAACAGAACACAGAAATGAAAAACAAGATGAATTCTCATTAATTTATACAATAAGTGTACCTCATTTCATTTCCATTTTGTTGGAGCAAACTTCTGCTAATCATGCAATAATTAGACATTTACTTACATAATTTCCCTTATGTAATTTTACACACACTACATTTTGAGAATGCAATTGGGAATTGGATTTTGCTCACAATTGCTGTCTTTTCCTCCTTTGACACAGAAATTGTTAACAGCCTTCTCTATGAGGATTATGCCTTTTTTTGAAAATGTTGAACACAATGCTAAAATTAAAGAGCAGGCAATGTAATTCCTTAAACACAAAAGCTATTCAGCCCTCCTACTTAGCTACTTCCACACAAAAGCACAAAAGCTTACTTTTCCTTCTTTTTCTTTCTCACTCTTATCAATCCTGGGCAGGAGATTTAGGGCTGTTGGAACCTCCCAATTCCCACCTAGGGGTATATATTAGTTTGCCAAGGCTGCCATAACAAACTATCACAGATTGAGTGGCTTAAACAACAGAAATTTTCTTTCTCCAGTTCTGGAGGCTAGATATCTAAGGTCACGTCGGCAGGTTTGGTTTCTTCTGAGGCCTCTCTCCTTGGCTTGTAGATGGCTACCTTCTCACCGTGTCCTCACATGCTCATCCTTCTACCTTTCTGTGTCCTAATCTCTTAAGGACCGCAGTCATATTGGATTATGGCCACCTTTATGACCTCACTTTAACTTATTTACTTCTTTAAAGGTACTATCTCCAAACAGCCACATTCTGAAGTGCAGGGGTTGGAGCTTCACTACATGAATTTTGCAGGGATAAATTCAGCCCACAAAAAGGTGTTATTTGAAAATGTCATTTTCTATTTTGTAATAAGATAACATCATGTGACAAGCATACTTTTTGAAATATTGGGAGTAGAAGCCACTTTTCAAATACATAGCAAATAGTTCTCTTCTCTTCTCTTAAATTACTAAATCAGTGATTTCCAATGAAGGCAGAACAGCTCCTGGTAGCACTTGAAAAAATTTCTGGAAAGTTTTGGTTGTCACTATGATTGGAGCGTGCTACTATATAATGCATAGCACCTGATTATTTATGTAGCAGCTACATACTAAACTACATGTAAAAAATTACAACTTGCTTTCTTTTTGTTTGTAGTTTACAATTATAAAATATGTCATGATTTTATTATATTTTACAATTTATGTTACAATTTGAGTTAATGGATTAATTACCTATGAGTTTTTATATCATGATCATTGTGGTAGCATTATGAAATATGTTTTAAAAAGAGGTGTTGGTTTTGATAGGGCTGAGACTATTTATGCTAGATATTAAACTTCTTAAGGGCAGGAATGTCCCTTATTCATTTCCCCCCCCAAACTCTAAACCATCTATAATACATAGAAAGTGTTCAATGTATATGTTAAATAAATGCTTTACTTAGATATTTACTATAGTGGAAATGCTGAAGAAGAAGAGAAATTTTAATGACTGCATCACAATTAATATTTTCACTGATTTCTTTATGTCTTTGAGTAATTTACTATTCATCAATAAATGTGAATTAAAACCACAAGAGATTGAATGGTCATAGGAAGTAGGAAGAAAACACAGAATATTTATGTATTGGTGGCCAGAGGAAGAGAGAATGTCAGGAAGGAGGGCAGTATCCTATGCCTCAGTTCCTTGTTTTTATAGATTAATTTAAAGATTGAGAATTGCCTTGCTTTGTAATCACATGAGGTTGATTCTGAATGTTTTTCTAAATAGAACCTCTTATAATCCCATCCTTTGAATTCCACCAAAGAAAAGGAAGATGAAAGATGATTAGGAGTCAGACTTAAGAACCTCCCATTCCTCACTCCTACACCTAGGGAAACAAACAAATAGAATTACTAGTTTGGTAATAATGTCAGCATTGCAGTTCTGTTCCTTGGGAACCTGGAACTGAAGTGGCAGGTAGAAGGCGGATCAGGAAGTATTCTCAGGATTTACATCTGTGGACGAGAAGGGAAGGAAGCAGGATTGTGCAAAGGAAGAAGTTGGGCTGTAATTAATCTTGATAAAGGCCTCAGCGAACCCCATGGGGAGCACTAAAACTGAAGCCTTTTTGAATCTTCCCAAGTTTCAGGGGTGATGGTTGGACTTTTATACCTCACGTTAGTCGGTCACTGGGTGCAGGCTGCTGGCAGGAAGAGCATGACCTTGAGTAAGCTGGCTTTTAACAGCTGAGAATGATTCTCCAAGAAGGACTCAAATGAGAGCTGTGAGCTGCCAGGACTCACAGCATTTAGGGGAGTAGGGGCCACAGTCTGAAGGAGGATTAGGGTCGCTCATTGTGGTGTCTGTTTACTGTGTCTCAAATCTGCTTTTCTGGTATTTTGCTTAAAATCAGCAAGTGCACTGCAGATTTAAGCTTGTGATGTTAAATGTTATAAGTAAAAGGGAGTTCTTATACAGTTAGTTCCTCTCTGACTTGTCAAATCTTCCTAACTTCTCTTTGAGGATTTAGAGTCTTGCTCTTTTTTTTTTTTCCCTGAAAATCAATATGAAGAACAAGACCAATGTATCAAAATCTGAAAATAGTCAATTTGGTATTCCATCTAAAACAGATAGAAGAACATTTCTTTTCTGCCCTAATAAAGATAATTTTTCTTCTCTATGGGACTAAGGTGATAAAATTTCTGATTCAGTGTGGGAACTGTCAGAACAAGTAAAAGAATTTTGCTTAAACACTTTTCTCTGATTTACCTTTGAATCAAAGCACTGAATTAAGCCAATAAAGTACACACTCAACTCCTTGTTCTCTTCATCATATTTTGTTTCCTGTTTCACATGGAAATTTTGTTTTCTGCCCCTTCTTTTCAGATACTTCATTGGAAATTCTCAAATACTGTCCTCACATGATCTCCCACATTCAGATTCCTCAGCTGAAAAATTTGAGCTCCTTATTAAAACTAATTCTAGCTCTCAGACAAATTAAAAGGCTGGCATTTCTTTTCCTGACTAGGAGAAACTTTCTGCTTTGAGTCTAGAAAATCTATTTTGAATTCATACAAGCAGCTGAAAAAGTCACAGAAAAAATAAGCAGAAAACTCAAAGTAATGTTGCTTATAGTTTTACATGGCATAGAGAGTCTTTTATCATACATTCACACTAAACATTTTTATCTGTACAGAAAAATATATGATTCTGTTTTTTCACTCACCCTAATTTGTTGACCAGAATGTTCAGATTATGTTACATTATTGAACATAATGCTCAAAAGGCATGTCTCATTTGTGTTTTGCTCAGAGCTTAAGCAGTTTTTTAAACATCCAAGTTGTTTAACATGAACTTCTTCATTGATTGGTTGTTTTCTACCATTGACTTTGGGCTTTGATTTTTCTATGTCGATTCTCTTTGGCATAACTTTGGAAGGCAGAAGACCTGAACAGGCCCTGTGGGCACCCAGCATCTTCAGAGAGGACAAGTGGTGGAAGCTTCAGGGAGCTATTCTTCAGTGTTTGACATTTTTTTTCTGGCTCTTCAATGTTATTTGCGAGATTCATTCATATTTTTTGCATATGTTTGTAGATTATTCATTGTCTTTGCTGTGTTTGGGGTTATCTTTAACCTTTTTTCCTCACACCTTGCTTTTATTTCATTATCAAATTCTGTTAATGTAATCTTCAAATATATATAGAATCTTCCTGCCATCTTCTCAAATACCACCCAGGTACTTCTTATTTAAATGCTGCAATTATCTTTTTTTAAAATATAATTTTTAAATTATAGTTGACATACAGTATTATATTAGTTTTAGGTGTATCACATAGTGATTATACATTTGCACCCTGCAGTTGTCTTTGGATGAGTGTCCTCATTTCCATTCCTGCTTCCCTCCAATTCTGTCTACAAATGAAGCCAACGTGACTTTAAAACAAAAGCAGATTAGTACTTGAAACATTTCCTGGATTCCCAGTGCATTCAGGATAATGCCCAAAGCCTACATGGTCTCTAGGGCGCTGCATGACCTGGATTTCACCTAACACTCCGCCCCCACCTCCCACCACCTCCTCCAGCTATTAGGTGCTCCCAGTTCCTCCAAAGAGTCAAGTTCTTCCCCATTCTCAACTTTGATACAGGTTATTTTTCCTACTTGACCTAGTTTCCCATCCTCCCTTAATCTGGCAAATTCCGACTCAGTCATTTCTCAGAGAGACTGCCTTCTTTGAGGCACTGCTTGCATTAAGGCTCCCTGTCATTTTCATTTACAGTGATTGCCACAGCCAACATTTTAAAATGAGATTGTTTAATGCTTGTCTTCCCCCGGGCTGTGGGCACTATGGGGCCATGTCTGTTTTGTTTATTTTTGTATTTGCAGGGTCTGGTACATACACAATGGCAGCCCCAACATATTTCTGGAATGAACAACGGGTTAAAGTGACACTTCAGGGGTTATAGAAAAGTTTAACAAAAAACATATTAAGGGGACTTTTGATTTATACCTTTTAAATCTGGAGCTGTTCAGCTGAAAATAGGTAAATTGAATATCAGGATTTCTGAGCACCTTGCTGTTCAACAAATCAATGTAGGCAACCATTTACTCAATAAACTGCTCTGGCCAAAGCTTGACCTTTCATTTTAGAGAAATATAGCCCTTGAATTAAAAGCAGCATAAACACTATGCCAGAGTTCCAGTCTCAAACTTTAAAGCTGACTACATCTATACGAACCACATCTTTTAGACAACAACAGTCATCCCAGCCCCCTGTTCCTGGTCTCCTTTCCACCATTGCAGCAAATAGACAATACATAATGTATTAAGTAAATGTGCCATGAGTAAAATAACATAAGACTTTGACCAAGCTCTAGATTTCTAAGGGTTGTTTAGGCCACAAGAGGGAGCTGCTTAGATTCTTGTTAAATGTAAAGAAACAATTGAAAAAGAAGAAATTTGGCAATCTTAAGGTTGGCCAGATGGACACCTATTTATATGATATTGACTCCGGAATTCCATTTATTTTTAAGCTACAAAAATTCCAATTCTTTTTATCTGCAATGTAATTTGCATTTTAAATAGTGTTGTTAAAGGCAGAGAATTGTTTTTGCCTTAAAATCTAGTTTTAAGTCTAACTTAACTAGTGTGAAGAACTATAAGTATGCAACTAAGTGACCAAAAAATGAAAATCCCTTTCAAAATGCATCTATTTTCTAGATACTTAATGAACAGCATGAGGAAGGATATAAGCTTTTCTTTTAAAAATTACTTTCAATAATTAGTCTATAAGATCTCAAATATTTAAATATCTGTGGAAATATCAGATTTTAAAAAGAAATAAACAAGTTGTGGCTTGAAAACTTATTTCTTCAGAACACTGAAATCTAATTATAAACATATTTACATACCAAGAATTCAGTTATATAGTAGCTACACCTGCCAACTCTCATGGCTGCCTTGAGAAGGCAGTCAAATTGTGGAAAGAGACCAGGCCCAAGGACAGAAACATGTTTTTACTGAGAACCTACTGAGAGGGCCATAGGTGCCCTGTTTGGAGTTGAGTGACCAATAGTAATAACAACACTAGTAACATTCGTTGAGTGTTAATACAGGTCAGGACTTGTGCAAAGCATGTCACATAGACTAGCTCATTAATTCCTCACAATCTTGTGAAGCAGCAATTATTACTGTTTTCATTGTAGAGCTGAGAAAACTGAGGCTAAGAGAGAAAGGTTAAGTGACTTGCATAAGCTGTTAAATAGGGGAGCCATAATTTGAATCCCCCTTCAGGGTGGGTCTCCGTAAATGGAATTCTACTCAATTGGTAAATCTAATTGTGGGTAAAATCATTGGGACTCTGGGTAAAATGCTTCTTTCCCTATAGTGGGCAACACTTGTACATTCCTATCCTTACTTTGAGTACCCGAATTCTGCCTAGATTCTCTCCTTCCCCTTAAGTGTTTTGTCTTAAAAAGAGAGAGGAAAGCTTTTATAGTTGTAAAAGGGCAGTTATAGCTGGATGATTGTCAGTAAATAGAAAATGTAGTAAAGATGCTGATTTTTTGTTGACTTATCTGTGTGATGTCAAGCCATATGGGAACACAGACAAACTTATCTGAATCACGAAGAACACACACTGTTTAATGTTAAAAGAGAAGTCATCAAAAATGTTCTAAGGTGATGACTTTTTAAAAATTCCTACATTTTACTATAGTCGTCTAAAGCCTGAGCATGTGTTTTATAGGAGAAACATGTTTTATAAACATAAATCTAAATATCATCTTTCTAAATATCATCAGGGTAGGGTGGTAGCCCATAAGTTACAATGGGAACAGAGGGTTGAACTCTTCTTGCTAATGATCATCTATTGTCTGACTGAATTTTCACCTTAGCCCTACCTGTCCTCAACCCTATTCCTTACTGGGCTTCTTGAGCACTTGGAAAACATTGCCGATTTTTCTTATTAGAATACTTATGAGAAAATGGCTTTTCTGCATATAAAAATAAATGACCCATTTCTCATTCTTTAATTTTTTCTAATGTCTCCTCATCTCTACTCAAAAGTGTTTTATTGTTGTTGTTGTTATTGTTGTTGTTGTTTTTTTATAAACCTGGCACAGAATTTGAATGAGTTTTCTTAAGGACTAAAAATCATAGTGCTTTAGGATTCCTATGTCTTCTGTTTTTAACATAGCATCAAGCTTGCTTGCCTTTAACTTCAGGGGTCATCAAAGTCCAGCGCTAGGACTGGGACTGGACATGATGCTGACCTTAGAAATGTGTATTCAAATACGGCAGCAGATCTGAGAAGGTTTTCTGGGAAATAGATAGGCTTAGACTCAAATATCAGGCACCCTTTTCCCACAGGGTTGCCAGTTTAAATATAGGCTTTTTAATTAAATTTGAATTTTGGGTAAATGAGGAATAATTTTTTTTTAGTATAAGCATGTCCCAAACATTGTACAAAGATACTTGTATTAAAAATTAGTTATTGCTTATCATTGCTGAAATCTATATTTAACTGGGTGTCTTATATTTGTATTTGCAAATCTGGAAGCCCCACTTCTCCTCTCCCTGTCTCATTCATCAGTGGAGCTTAGTGTTTAAGAAAATAGAACCTGGAACTAGACCTCTGGGATTTACTAGCTACATGAACTTCAGCAAATTACTTAGCTTCTCTGTACTTAATTTTCTCACCTGCAAAATGGGAATAGTAATGAAATCCTCTACCTCAGAGTTATGTTGTCAGGATTAAATGAGTTAATGCATTAAACCATTTAATAATTGGGTAATACTTAATAAATGTTGGCTATTGTTATTATTATTACTAATGTTCATCATCTCTAAAATTGGGGATAACAGTTACTCTTTACAGTATTCTGGTAGTTATTATGAGTACTAAATAAGATAGTATACTGAAAGCACTTGGCACAGAATATACTTTTCTTTACCAAAGTAATTAAACTTCTTTTATGAAGATTTCTGTGTCATCAGAACTCTTTCTTTCATGTATTTTAAAGAATTGTAGATTGAAAATTATAGCACCTTGTGGATAGGTCTTTGAAAGGTGGGAGAGAGAGACAGACAGACAGACAGAGACAGAGAGTTTAGTAGATAGCTTTCTTCTTAACATCCCAATTACATATACATTTGGTTGCATTTTTAAGTTTATTAAGCATTCTAAGTCCTGGAAGAGGAAGTGATTTGGTTAAGGTCAAGCCACTCAGTGGTATAGCAAAAGTAAGCAAGACCTACTCCTTGGGTGAGTGGGGTTTGAGAGTTGTGAGGTGTGCCAATGAAGGGCCTCTTGTCATGTATGAGCCTTTGACTGGGTTACATACTTGTGCCACCACTGCTCTCTAGAATGCTGGAAGCTCTCAGTTACTCACAAGTGATGGTAGGAAAGAAATGTGGGGCTCCCTCACTAGGATGTGAGCATGATGACCAGCTAAACAGCTCCCCAGAGGCACCTTTGGTAGTTAATGAATCTTCTCAAGAGGTTCATTCACCCCCAGGGAAAGATTTGAGTACCAGGGAGAATAGTTATTTATGTAGAGCCCCAGATATGTCAGAGAGACTGTTGAATATAAATTCAAGGTATAATAATTTTTATTACCTATTAACAGCTGAGATATTGAAGGTCTGTGAACACTGAAACCTGAAGCTACTGAGAGCTGTGTGTCTACAATATTGATGAGGCTTTCATCCTATCATCAAGTTCTAACTTGAAAATCATTAAAAACAGGAGGAAAAAAATTAGAACTTTTTCATTATTATTTGCTTTAAAGATTGTTCTGTGGGGCCATCAGAATAGAGTGTTCCTATTCTCTTATTTCAAGCAAAGGTCAGAGAAGGGAAAAGAAAGCTCAGAGCCTAGTCTTTGGGCTTAGCTTTGTCTAGAGAGGAAACTAGATGGGAATGAAGAGCAAGGCCAAATATAAAAGTCTATTAGCCTCTTAGACATAAAAGAGTGCCCCAAGTTTAGAGCCAGATCATATTATGCCTCATTCTAGAGGCATAGATCTAATACATTTAATAGCACCTGTCAGTTTACAGACAAGGAAACCAAAGTCCAGGATAATCTAGAGAGGTGCCCAAGGTCATATATCCAGCTAGTGATGGAACTGAAATCAGAACCTTATTCTCTTGTCTCTCTGGCTATTATTGATTTTGTGAGATGACTGTTGCCATAATTCATAAATGTCAACCTGATATTCGCTGAGAAGTTAAACTTGTTGGGAAAGAGAAGCTGGAGGAAGGATGATGCACCCTTGCAGCACTGAGTGCAACTTTAGTAAATATGGAAATGGTTGGGATTGCACTTCAAATGCCCAGATGTTTTAAGAGTCAGGGTGGTTTTTACATTCAGTTTATCCCTTCTAGAAAGTGTGCATGTGTGGATGATGGGCATGGTAGGGGGAGGGTTTCATTGGACATTGTAGAGCCCCAGGTAGAGTATGATACAAAACACATATTTATTTATCTATATAAAATCAATATATTTATATGAATATACAACATATTCATGTAATTATATTTATATATTTATAAATATATTTATACAAACTATATTTAGATAAAACCCCAGATAGAGCACCATACAAAATATATTTATACAAGAGTTTAGGACTTGATTCCTGCCTATATATACAGTGTTTATAAACCATTTGAGGGAGGGAGAACCATTACATGAGTAAGCATGAGAGGATGATGATTCACCATTTTATAGGCAACCAATTCTTAAGTGATATTTTTGAAGCTAAAGTGTAGCCCATTTTTCTGATCCTCAGGTGAACCAGCTTCCACGAGTCACTTCAATAAGAAAAACTGTTTTGTTTTATGAAGATGGCATTTTTGGCTTATAAGGAGATTTAAGAGTCTAAAATATATAGGGCTCCTATTTAGTAGAAGATAAAATCCCAGTGGTCTACAGACAAATTTTTACAAGCTTAAACATTTTGTCCAGAAATTGCCATCATATAGTTATATCAAGAAGGTACTGCAAAATATTTTTCCATTGACACTATAGGTTATTTTCTTTTTCAATCTATTTTTAGATGTCTGCTCTTTTTTCTCTTGTGCCTTCCAGGACAAGACATTTATTTGTTATATAACTCTTTAGTGTCATTTTAATAATAGTCAGAGATGTTATGCTGAATTTTACAGAGAAAGATGTATCTTTCTCTGATGGAGCATACAATCCTGTGGGGGATGGGAAGAGCAGGAGAGAGGAAGGAGGTAAGAAGGGATAAAACAGGTACAGAGATTCCTTTACCTCAAGGCAGGGTGTAACTAGAGAGGTCTTCAAACATGCTATGTGAACTGGAGATTGAATCCACTTTGGGGAAGCCTTGAGGAAAGAAAGGGAGGAATTAGGAAAGACTATGTGTAGAAGGTGGCATTTGAACTGGTCCTTGAAGACTGAGTAGGCACAATGTTGCGAAGCTGAGAAGTGTATCAGAGATGAATGAATAGCCAGACTGACTGGAAAGTAGGTGACTTCAGGGAGCTGGCAGAGATAAGATTGAAAAACTGCTCTGAGAGAACTTTGTTTGAATAGAGTTTGGATTTAAGTTGATAGGAAATGGGGAAGCCTTGAAAATCACTAAGCAGAGGAGTGATATGCAGTCAAATAAACCATTATTTTCCTATGTGGCACTTTTATTAGAAATAAACAAATGGTAAACATGCTAGCTGATGTGGAGTTCTTATTAACATAAAGAATGACGAAAGTTGTATCACATTAGTCATGCGATAACTAATATTTCCTACACTGTCTACATATTTGTCTTGTTATATATAACTGTTGTTTGTATCAATGGCATAAGGGCTGTAAAGTACTATTTAGGAAATCATCAAAAGGAAACATATGCACCAACATGGATGAACCACGAAAGAATTGTGCTAAGTGAAAGAAACCGATTCAAAAGATTGCATACTATATGTATACATATATATGACATTCTGAAAGGGACAAGACTATGCAGGTGTAGAATAGATCAGTGGTCACCCGAAGTTAGGGGTGGGGAGAGTGTATGACTAAGAGAGGTCAACATGAAGAACTTCTTTGGGATGTTGGAGTGGGTCTGCATCCTGTGTGTGGTCGTAGTTATAAGAATCTATGCTCATGTTAGAACTCATAGAAATGAACATCAAAAATCATACTGTGTGTAAATTTAAAACATAAATGAATAAGAAAAAGAAGTTTCAACTATGTTTAGATAGTTCTCTGGAAATTTTTTTTGTTATCCATTTTTTCAAAAGCTGGCAATTTCTTTGTGGTTTATATGACAAGTCTATATAGGTATATTTAATTAACATATAATTAATAATATAGTAATATCTAATTAATTCATAGTTATATATACTTAATATACAAATAATTAATTCATATATAATAATATTTTATATAATTAACTCATACATAGTAATATATAAATAATTACACATTCGTGCATAGTAATATAATTAAAATACAGTAATTAATAATAGTCATATACAATTATTTATGTATTAATACATATTTAATTAATCAGAATAATTAACTATGGCGATAAGAAAAAACTTACTATATTTTCTGAAATATTCACGAATTTTATTAGAAGTCTCACTGGACCTGTTGTAGTAAGTAAATGACACTTGTAATAGTATGTTAATTGTTTTTATAGTGACATCTCTTGAACTCCTTTATATTTTAAGAATTTTGTTTATACTTTCTTCTTCCAATCTTGCTTATGTTAGAAATTTGCTTAATAAAATTTTTGATTATAGTCAGATTAAATGTAACCCTTAGATCAGATTGGATCTCACAGATTTTGATTCAGTGGTATTCAAATAAATGAAGTTTGTTTTTGAAGTCTGGTTGCTATAAATAGTTTTCTATCAGTAGAGAATCTCAAAGATAGCTGACTATGTTTTCAAAGTATAGCTATAATAGCATATAATCCAAATCAGAGTTTCAAACCACATTATCAATGTGTTGAGGAAGGAAAGTAAAGGGCTTTGTTGTTTGTTATAGCTCAGGATAAAAAGAGAGACTGCCCTATCATAGATTAGAAGTTTGAAAATGATTTCATTCTGTTTCCTTTGAAGCTTCTTTCCAGCTACTCTAACTCACTATGTGTTTTTGACTAAAAAAGTGGTTGATGATTCTTTTAAACTAACACAATCCCTTTAAACTTAAACCTGTGTTTAACTC
This sequence comes from Macroglossus sobrinus, assembly GCA_004027375.1. Lineage (NCBI taxonomy): Eukaryota > Metazoa > Chordata > Mammalia > Chiroptera > Pteropodidae > Macroglossus > Macroglossus sobrinus. The sequence continues at coordinate 185,676 of PVKZ01001899.1, read as the reverse complement.
TGTAGAATAATAGGTTCCAGGATTTCAGTGTTGTGTTCCTCAATTCTACCGTGATTACAGTGTGCATGTTAACAGGGGGTGTGCTCCCAGCTGGGGGCAAAGGGGGGCCCCAACCAAATCTAATGTCTCCCTGAGAGGCAAAGGGCTGCAGCCACAAACCACATAAACTCAGTGGCTTGAATGGAATGAACAATTTGGACATCCATTGGTGTTTTTGTTTTTTGCTTAATGAATGGCTATCACTGATTATAAAGGGCAATTTCATGTTGCCAGAGCTATTTTAAAGTTAGTAAAATTAGGTTGGCGAGATTTCAAGGTCCTTAAAATGTTCCAGGGCCCTGCCTTCATTGGACATAATTTGAACATCTTCATTTGTAAGCTTTATTTCTACCACAGAAATAGTTCCTATTTCTGCACCATTGGTGTTGGGCCTAACTCTGCCTGAGCCTTCACTGTATTCTGACTTCCCCATTTTCCTTCCTTCAGATGCACAGCTGCAGAACTCATTGACAAAACAGTGATATTTAAAATTCTCTAATGGATTCTTATTGTTCTTTGATTAAAATCCAAAATCTTCAATAGGACTCAGAAGGCTAGAACAACCTGGCCCTTGCTTACTCTTGCAGCTGCATTCTTCCTGCTTTAGTCCTTCCCTTTAGTACTTCCTTTCTTATAGCCTTGGCACAAGTTCCCACCACCTGGAATGCTCTTTCTAGAACGCCATTCCCCACTCAGTCTCAGATCCCTGTTTGAGCATCCCTTCCCATAGGAGACCTCTCTGAGCTCTCAGACTGAGTCAGATCCCCTTGGCATTAATGTCTTTTATTTCTCCTTTGTAGCACCTATCAAAATTATAATCAAGCAATTACTTATGAAATTATTTGTTGACTATCTTCTCTGATAGAATGAGCTCCATGTTTCTAAGAAATATTTCTGACTTGTGCACTGATGTTTCTCCAGAGCCCAGCTAAGTGTCTTGATTGTAGCTTTTGTGCAATGAAATATTTGTTGAATAAATACATGGAAAACCAAGGCACACTATAACTTTAAATATAATTAAATTTTTTTAGTTTGACTATTAAATGATTTAAATGGTAAAATAAGAAGGAGCACTGTTGATTCTAGCCTATGTACCCATGGGTCTCAAACATTATTTTACACAGCATTGACCAGGGAGCTTTTTAAACATGCAGCTTCTCAGGCTCCATTCTCAGAAATACGGACTTCATACAATTGGAGCAGTGGCCAGAAGTCTGCTCGTGTAATGAGTATCCTGGGTGATTTTGATGCAGGTGTTTGAAGACCACTCTTCTAGAAGTACTGCTGTGAGACGTATTTCACATAAAATCTTCCCAACGTTATATTAGCAACTGCATTCATGGAAGCAGTCTGGATACAGTAACCAAATTCAATATAGCTATAAGGTTGGAAACAGGTTTACAACCTTAAAGCAAATTTGGAAATAAACCCCTTATAACTGAGTGGTCACTAAAATGTGAAAATAGTTGAAAAAGTTACTTATAAAATTGGGCATCAACGCTTATCTAAATAGTAAATAAGTCTGTGGTTTCTGGCACCCGCTAGGGGTCTTGGAACACATCTCTCACAGGTAAGAGGGGACTACTGTATTGATTGTTGGTAGGAGTGCAAAATAATACAACTCTTATAGGACCAATTTGGAAACAACTATAAAGATAAAAATGTATTTGCTTTTTTCACCCAGAAATCCTATCTATAGAAATTTATTCTGCAAATATTCTTGAGTACAAATAAAAAATGTGCACAAAAAATAAATAGATACATAAATAAATGAATGAATAGTAAACAAACCAAAGAGCCTAATGCTCTTCAAATTAGTAGACCAATGAGTATTGCTGTATATGATAAAATATATAAACCAGTTATGATGGCAAAAGACTAATTTTTTGAAATTATGACTTTACAGAAAACCTGACTTCACCCCTCCCTGCCACCAGCATGGGCTGTAGTGCTACACATATTTCTGCTCTGGAACTCTACTGTCACTTATGAGACATACTTCGGTGTGTGTTTTAGGCACGGTGGGGACAGTTTTATAAATCTTCCAGGATGACCACCCAGTTTCACCTAATTTCACACCAGGTGATAGTCATTCTGAGTCTAAAGATTATGATTTTTTCCCTTATTTAAATTTATTCAACTTGGGGAAAAACTCAGAGCAAATTGTATCTTCTGGGCCTTTGCTTTAATGGGACAATGTGAGGGGAAGAATATGAAGAGTATGACTTAAGAGAATGAGCTACTTCTGACTGATCTGTTTCTTTATTATATTTTTTTGTTAGAAGTGACAAAAATGCACTTTATCATGTCTTTTTGAGAACCATTTCCATTGTAACTATCTGGGAGATTACCACTCTATTTAAATTAAGCATCCTGAAAGAGATCAATTCACTCTCTCTAAGCTATATTCTGTGTAGCAATTATTGCTTGAGAAATTTCATTCGAGCTCCCAGATTTGTCAGTGCTCAGTACTAAAAATTCTATTCTAGGACTCAGCATCCAATTTATATCACATAGCCTGCTGGTTGCAGGTTGAGTTAAAATCTAACAGAATAAAAATGATATAATAGGCCATGTTTGAATTGTCATTGTTATCATCTCTGTTCTATAATACATTTGTATTTAGCTTTAGATTCTGAGATAACACATTTGTTTAAAAAATATCACTTCTTCTTAGACTTCTGTATCAATACTCCTTTAAAATTAACGTGTGTGTGTGTGTGTGTGTGTGTGTGTGTGTGTGTGAGAGAGAGAGAGAGAGAGAGAGAGAGAGAGAGAGAGAGAGAGAGAGAGAGAAAGAGAGAGGAGAGTGAAAATAACCTTTATATTTCCTTGAGTCTTTTCAATACCATAATCTTGTTAATTTATTGGAGGCCTACCTTTGAAGTGAGGGTATCACTGAATGTGATCGATCATTATCCTGAGTTAAAGTGTCCAGATATCAATATATCTATATCGATCTTTCAGTTAGCAGCTGTTTCCAATATTATTGACAGTGTTAAAAGTCATTGGAGGGATAATCTAGCAGGACCTGGCATTTAACTAGAAAAGATACAGAACTGGGAAGATAAATTTCCCATGTACTCTGACACTCAAACTTACCTGTTTACTCTTCAGAGGCATGGCCAATCCACTGAAATCCTTTAGGTCCTTCTCATTTGCTAGAGAGATCAAAAGCTTGAGAAATGGTTCTGGTGATGGAATAAGCATAATTATCTTATGCTATTGTAACTATATCTGGCATATGTGTGGGCCTTTCACCAGGTGGAGTCTATTTCCTAAACTCTTTTATTCTGAGAATAAAAGACTGCAGGCTTGCTTGAATCAGTGTTGTCAACAAGGAGCTATCCAGGGTGCTGGACAATTCTATCAGCACTTGCTGACCATGTAGATCTGACTCTGCCGTTGTTTTGCTGCTCTGCTTGCCCTGACACTTGCCATTTTGTTAAAAAGGAGTCAACACCTACCAATTGCCTGAACCAGATTCTGTCCTGCTAGTCTGACCTCTACCTGACCAGGCCTTGTCTAAGCTTTGCCTCACCTGATTTGTGCCTGTTGTAGCTGTGACAATGTCTGCTGTGACAATTGCCTTAGTAATACACTAGATTAATGGTTTCTAAACCTGGATCTGCATCAGTCATTTTTATCAAGATGAGAATCTCTGGCAGTGAGTGTAAGAATTTGAAATTTACTGTCTCGGATTAATTTCTTGGTTCCTGTCAGAGTTGGGTCTAATTCCTCTTGCTTTTCTTTCACTCAATGGAAAGCAAATTGTAGATCTAAATGTTTTAGAGAAATGATTGGAGAAAGGTGTATTAAAAAATTCATACCCAATGAAAAACAATAGAGAGGTTTCTCAAAATATTAAAAATAAAACTACCACATGATTCAGTAATCTTACCCCTGGTATTTATCCAAAATATTTGAAGGCAGGATTTTGAAAAGATATTAGCACTTCCTCTGTTCATTGCAGTGCTATTCACAATAGTCAAGATATAAGAACAACCTAAATGTCTATCAAAGGATGAATGAATAAAGAAAATGTGGTATGTACATAGAATTGAATATTATTCAGTCTTAAAAAAGAAGAAAATTCTGACATGCTACATTGTGTATGAAACTTAAAAAGGACATCATGTAACTGAAATGAGGCAGTTACAAAAAGACAAATGCTATATGATTCCACTTCTGTGAGATATCTAATGTAGTTCAACTTAAAGAAACAGAAAGTAGAGTGGGAGTTGCCAGGGGGTAGCAGTAGGAGAAAATAGGGAGTTGTTTTTAATGTAAATAGATTCTCAGTTTTGCAAAATGATAGTAAATTTTATTTTATATGATTTTTTTTGCCACAATAAAAAAATTTTAAACCCCTTACTGTGAGACACATTATATCTGGGGCAATTTAGTTCAAGGTATAAATGAGTAAATTGATTGATAAACAGATCTGCATATTTACTAGGCTCTAATTACCTTAGATATCATAAGAATGCCATACTATTTCTTCCTCTTGTCATGGGAATTTTAATATTTCTGCTCATAGTATCTGTTGTTGAGTGTGACTGTTTGTTTTTTAAGAAAGAATGTTCTAGAAATGTTTTTTTATTTATATCTTGTATCAGATCTTAGGGAATACCAGCACTCTCATTTCTCTGGGTCACACTTTAAATTAAATTGGTTTAAATTCATTGATATTATTTGATTTTGTTTAAAACATATTTAATTACAGCCTAAGTATTGGGAAACTACTGAGTTAAAAGAGATTTTAGCAACAGAAAGTAGTTTACTGGGTCATTATTAACCACTAGTGTTTAACGTGTAAGTGAATGTAATGTGAAAAACTATTTCAGCAAACAACTTCTCAAGAAACTGATCTAACTCTCCCTTTGGAGTATCTAGGGAAGTCTATATATTCTTGACTAAATCTGACCCCTTCCCCACTAAGCCTACCTTAAAACTCATATGAACCTTTGATTTAGTTTTATAACTTTTCAGAGCTATTGAATAAATAACTCTTGGAGATATAACTCACAAGAAGCCATCTCTAAAATGAAAAGAAAATCAAGCTCTCTGACTCTCTTATGCTGAAGTACTTGTGACAATGCCAGGCTTCTATTCAAGTACAAGCAGAAATTGCTGGTCGTGGAGGTATTAACTTAAAAGAATACTCACATTCTAAACTCAGGTGGACTATGGCCATGCCACCCTGAACAAGCCTGTTCTCATCTGATCTCAGAAACTAAGCAGGGTCAGGCCTGGTTAGTACTTGGATTGGAGACCACCTAGGAAGACCAGATGCTGTAGATGTAAAAAAAAGTCATAAATTCAGGTGGATTGCAATTGGTTGCCACTGGCTGTCACCTCAAGAAAAGGCATATCCAATGTCCTATCAATATAAGTTACCTCCTAAATTTCTCAGAGCCATGTGCATTCTTGCTAAAGCTGGCTGACTCCAAGTACTCTTTAAAGTACTCTTTACTTCAGGCCCACTAAAACCCTGCAATCTGATTCCAGAGTTGTGATTCCTACTTGTCTTTCCTCTTTTCCAAGCTCAGTTGAGTCCTCCAACTGCTTGGCACATACCTATGGGTGTCTGCACACCTGTTTCTGTCCAGGCAAACTGAAAACTGCCTAACTATTGCTATTCTCTGAGGAAAGTTGTACTGACCTGAGAAAAAATTTTCTCACTAAATGTACTTACAGAAATAACTTGGAAATTCTAAATAATCGAATCTGGGCTAACTCTGGGAGAAATTTTATTTCTATCTATATCAACCTTAGATGTCAGCATTACAAAATATTTTATCATTAGCCAGTTATGACTCCATCTCCACCCCTATTAAGATATATGTTTAAGGGGTTAGAAGTGATTATTTTCTATCCACATCAATTCTTTTTCTATGTCTGTCCTTGACTGACGAGATTAAAAAATAATGAGATGAAGTGGGACTTTAAACTTTACTTGTGTCTCTTTTGTCATCCAAGTATTTTTTTGTAAACCTTGAGTATCTTAAAGACAGTGATTTTACCTCTCTTATCAATTGATTCACATTGGGACAAACCTAGCTGTGTCATTCTTCTAGCTCATGATTTGACAAGGACTATTAAACAGTTGAAATCCACTTGACCAGGATGGTAGACTATAAGCAAAGTATAATTTGTAAGAGATTCCCAGAGTCTTAGGAAAGTTTCTTTTACCTCCACAAACTTGAGAATAGCTCTAAAAATATTTATTACTTTCCAAAAGAATGTATTTCCTCATTATAAAAAAATAAAGCTCTTATGGGAAATACTTAATATATTAAGTACAAAGTAGTACAGAAAAATGTCATATTTTCTTATAATAATAGGTGTTCTTCAGTAGAAAATCAAGCTTTCTTTAGGCCAAGCACTGTGTTAAGTGTTTTGCAAACATAATTTTTTAAATATTCAAAATAATCCTGATAATTAGTATTATTATATGCTTTATAGATGAAGAAATGGAGGCTTAGAGGCTGTGTGAGTGGTAGAATAGAGATTTAAACCTATGTTGGTTTGACTACAAAATCTAGATTCTTAATCATGAAGCTGCTTTTTCCATTTACTACTACATTGTGAGCATTTTTCCATATCCTACAATATTTCTATTAAAATGTGACTAATGACTGCTTGCTATACTACCATATGATAATTCACTTAATCAGCATTGCTCTGCTGAACACTTGTTTCCATTGTTGTTTATATTATAAATAATGATATTATGAATGACCACAGTTATACATTTTTATCTTTTTCACTGATTATTTGCTTAGCATAAGTTTCTAGAAGTGTACTAACTGGAACAATGAATATTAATGTCGATATGGCTCTAGTTGATACTGACTTCCCTCACAAATGGTATCAATTTATATGAAAATTTCACCATAACCTTGACTACACTAAAGATTGTTATTAGAAATTTCTGGCAAATTTTAAAATTAGAAAAAAATTAGATTTTTATTTCAATTTTCTTTGATTATAAGGGAGGTTCAGTTCTTTTGATACAAGCCTTTGGGGAAAGCCAGGTTCTGCCCCTATACGAGGCTGACATGGTTCCCGTTCTTGGCCTTCCTTCTGTCCAGGGTTCTGAAGAACTCTTCCTGTATTCATGGAGTAGCTCACTGGGCTTCCTTCATAGTCTAACCTCAGGTGGTTCTCTTCTACCCTCTTCCCATAGCCCTGTTCTGCTTTTCATTGACATCAACCATTGTAAGATTTTCCCATGGTGTATTGAAATTCTTTCCTTCAGCCAACAGATTTTTATAGCATACCAATTATGTGTGAATTGTTCTAGGCTCTGGGAAAAGAGTAGCAAACAAAACAACAAATATACCTGCTTCATGGAGCTTACATTCTAGTGGAGAGAAGGGAAGAAATTATAAAAACTTAACATGTAGTATGTTAGATGGTGCTATGGAGAAATATAAGGTAGTGAAGGGTGATAGGAGGCTAAGGTGGAGGGTTTACAATGTTAAATACAGCAATCAGGGAATTCTCAGCTGCGAAGATAATGTTTGAATAAAAACCTGAGGGAAGAAGTCTGAATTCTGAAGGAAGGACTTTCCAGCCTTAGGGAACAGAAAGACAAAGTCTTTGAGGTAAAAACGTGCTGGTGTATTAAAAGAACAGGAAGTAAGACAGCATTTGCACATGAAAGTCAGGTTTTGGGAAGATTTGGCTGGTTGTGGGGTTCAAGACAGATTAGAAAAGAAGGAAGGCAAAAATTGCTAGTGGTCACCCATATCTGCTCTCCTTTTATTCCTGAGCAAACTGATAAATGTCATTTCCCTGCTTCAGATGAAGTTAGGTGTAGCCATGTGACTGAGTTCAGGCCAATTGAATGCAAATGATATAACTTACTTTCAGATCTGGCCCACAAAGACCATCACGTACACTGTCTCTCTTTCTCTCTCTTCCTTTCAGCAGCAACTCTGGAGAAAGTGTATTGACAATAGGCAGAGCTACAAGATAAAGAGATCATAGATCCCTGACACTCCATGTAGAAGGCCACCTGTAGAGTACCCTCCTGAGACAGTTAGTATGAGTGCAAAATAAACTTCTGTTGTGTTAAGCCTATGAGAATTTTTTTTTTATAACAGTGTTTGGCCTACTCTATCTAATACGGGAAGAAACCATGGGCAGGATTATGATTAGAAGACTATTAGGGACAATAATCTATTTTCCCTTCACAAACTCACTTAAGACATAAAGGATATAGTAAGATAAAATTGTTTTTAAATAAGTAAAAAATACTAGCGAAGTAAAATTGAGTAGATGCAGTATTCATAAGATTAGGTAATAGGGGCAGGAGGGAGTGGTGACAGGAGGAATGGAGTAGAAAAAAATGAATGAATTCATGGGTATTCATAAGAAAGAAGGAGAGAAATGGTAGCAGCCAAATATAAAAGTCAAAAATGATGCCAATGTTCTATGGAAGAATGGTGGTACCAACAGTTTTTTTGGGGAGTATATTCAGTGAAATAGATATTTATAGCATATACCCCCTAACACTGCTTCAACAGAGCTAATCAAGTTTTCTTTTTGGTTCAATCCTATAGACACTATTTAAAATCTTCAAACAATATCATGCTGTCTCTGACTTAACTCTCTCTTGGAAGCATTCTTTTCTATTTTGTTGGTTAATTTCTCCCCTTCTCAGCATCCTTTAAATATTCTTTCTTTGGCCCTCATTTAACTGTGGGTATTTTCCCAGATTTGGACTTCAGTCAGTTTTTTATTACTCCATACAAGGGATTGGAACTTTTTCTATAAAAAGCCAGATGGTAAATATTTTAGGCTTTGTGGGCCATAAGGTCTCTGTTGCGACAACAGAACTTTGCTATCGTGTGAGAGTAGCCATACACACTATGTGAGAAAATGAGCATGGCTCTGTTCCCGCAAAATTTCATTCTTAAAATAGGCAGTGAGGCCAGATTTGATGTGAAGGTCCAGGCTTTATGACCCAAGACTTACACTGTCCTTTTGGTAAGACATCTATTCCTATCAACTACCATCCATGAGATGATGGCTCCTAAATTATACTTCCCCTAGTGCAGTGTTATCTCTTAAACTCTACAGTCCTATGTACTACTTCTTACTAGACACCTGAATCTGGAAATGCTTATTTTTAGTTTGGAACACATATCTGTCTCCTTCACAACCCACAATAAAATGATATATATCATTTTTCCTGAATTCAGAATCTAAATGAATCCCATCTGTTAGCCCCAATAGGGACTTGTGAGTTATCCATCATTTCTTCCCAGTCTAATTCAACAACCTTCTCTTTGAACTCACCACTACTCTCCACTCTTGTTCCCTTTCAACCTAATTTTAATATGCTAGAAGGTTTATCTTTCTAACATATAATATGATCAAGTTCCTCCCCTGTTTAAGATCTCCAATGAACTCTCAAAATAAAATTCAAACTCCTTAGCATAGCAAGAAAGGCCCTTCACAATCCAACCCCTGCCTACTTTTGTACCCTCATTTCAAGTTGTCATTATATAGCCTATGCCATAGCCACAGTGAAATACTGGCAGATCTCAGATCTCTCATTAGACTGTAAACTCCTTAAGGACCAGTATTGTGTGTCTAGCACATGGTAGGTCTTTAATAATTATTAGCATAGTAAATAAAAAATGAATTCATGCATGCAAGTCAGACAAAGATAGGTACATCTGTGCCTTGACCTCAGGTTGTTTATAATGTTGTGGTGAAGTGAATGACAGGATCAAGGAGATATTTCTAGTATACATAGTTGTCCAGAGTACAATGTAAAATACTTTGCCTATTACTGTCATATTTCTTTTAAAATTCCCAAAGTATGTTGAATGCACATTCTGTTTCCTCTTGATTACAACACATCTTCCAAGAAAATGCTATAGCTATTATAAATCTGATTTATTTTACTGCACCAATGTACCCAAAACGACATCATGCTTTTTCATGTTTGCATCCAAATATGGAGAAAGAGGTGGAAAGTACTAGCATCTGGCCAGGAAATTTGGCCACAAAATATAAATATAGAGACAGAAGACAAAGACAATTTATTTGATGGATGATAAGTTGACTGACTTGAAGAGAGAAAACTAAGAGAAATAAACTTTCAGCTATGAGTCACAATTTTCCTTAGCTTATTTCTTAAATAAATTCATGGCATTATAGAACTATTTTAAAAATATGAAATGGTGAAAACACTGAGGCATCATAATTATAATTAGATGTTGTCTATTATTATATCAAGATGTAGAAGAAATGGCTTTAATGTCAAATGACAAATGGTGTGTTCCGTGGCTTTCAGATATGCAGCCTATCTTATAAATCAGAAATAAACAAGAAATTTCTTGAGGAAGTTAGTAAACTTAATAAAACCTGAGGATCTTGGGGCTGATTCTCTAACCTCTTCCCAACAGAAACTCTTCATCATGCCTAAGAGGCCTTACATTAGCTGGCACTTGCCTACCTCTCTGCTGACACCTCCTCCCTCTCTCCTGCTCTGGTTCACCACATTCCTGTCACATGGGTTACACAAATTCATCTCCAGCCTCAAGGTGTTTACATTTTCAGTTTTTCCTCCCTATGTCTTCACATGCTTGACTCCTTCATATTATTTAGGTCTTAGCTCAAATGCTACCCTCTGAGAAAGACCTTTCCTGACCAAACTAAGTAATTTCAATCACATTATCACTTATTGCTTTTTTCGAGATACTCATCACTAATTGAATTATTGTGTTAATTGCTTTCTAGTTCAGTGCCTAACAACCCTCACTGAAATGTAATCTCCAGAGGATAAGGTTCTTGTTATTCACCCTTTTCCCAGTATCTGACTCATAGTAGGCTTTATTAAAACTGTTTGTTCAATGAATGAATAAATAAATGAATTATCTGCTCATCTATGCATGTCCTTTGCACCAGGGCCTGGCTTTTTATGCAAATAGACAGAATGACACATTATGCCATCTGCACCTCCACTGGCAGAGCAGTTTGGCAGAGTGGAGAAGGCAGGCGCTCTGGAGTTTGCTGAGCTCTGACACTTGGCTTTGTAAGATGGTGACCTTGGACATGTTCTCTATCTTTTTGGACCTCAGTTCTCTGATCTATAAAACAGTAATAATTACAGCTGCAGCTAGAATTTTTCAGTAACTTTCATAGAATTCAAGTCTAGTTGATATCAGTAGAAGTTGTATCTATAACTTATGAATAGCATATCACCACAGCAAAGAATATACACATGTATGTGCATATTGTTGCATAGAAGAATGACTAATTTCTCAATTCCTGAAGGGAGAATTTTCTATCATGAAACAAATAAGTTCTTAACAGCCTTCTTTAATTTTTGTTAACTGGTATTAATAAGGTAAATGTAAAAAACCCACATTAAAAAAAAAAAAAGCAAAACTACCTCCTCCTAGAGTTTTAACCTTGTGGGATAATAACCATCAAGTTTGCCATTCAAGAAGTCCCTGGATTTTCTGATTAACAAATAGGTCAAGGAGAAAGGTGTTGAGGGACTCCTTTCAAGTACTTTTAAGTCTCTCAAATGTCAATCAATAAATAGAATCCTTTCAAATGAAGGCCATTTCTGCTTAGAAGTCTGTCGTGTGTATATATCTTTCTCTCCCTTTTCTCCCAGAAGAGCTAATAAAATGTGTTTCTCCAGTAGCAGCTTTCAAGAAAAACCTGTTAATGACTTTTAAGATCAGTTTATTCTACTCCAGATTTTGAGGTTATTTTTTGGCATTTGATAGGTAAAATGATTCACAAAGTAAGAATTTAAACTCGAAAGGGATCTTGACATCATTTAGTTCAAACTTTCTTTTGTCTTTTTCTTATATACAAAAATTTTTTACATACAGAAAATGGCATTAATTTTTAATACCATTTTCAAGTCTTTGAAAAAAACTCTGCTTTTCATAATTAAATGCCCTGACCACCAACATTCTAGGCTGTGAATTTCCTGAGGTCAGGGACTACATTATCTATTTTATATACCCAAAGCCTTGCATGGCACCCACAATAAATGCTTGAAGAATGAATCATTCCTAATACAGTAACTTCAGTAATTAGAGAAGCTGGTCAACATTTGTTTATAACAAAATAAAGAGATAAAGGCATGGATAATTTTAAATAACAGGAAATTAAAAATGATTTTTATCAGGTTAGGGAAATTAATAAGAGGCTTCCAAAATAAGGATATAGTTTTTCGAAGCATTTTGTGTTTCCCACATTATGTTACTAACTGAATGTTTCTGTTGCTAACTCACGCTTAATTGTGTGGTAGGAATATAAAACCTGACTTTCCCCAGATAATATACAAGGCAGAAAATTAATTTTACAACAAACAAGATTTGAATGAAAAGAGAAATCAGAGTGTAAATAATTATTGCCATATAACTAATCTCATCTTTCAAAAGAACTGGGTTTGGAAGAAATTGTTATATCTCCATCTTCTATACCTGCAGAACTCCATTATATGGCCCTATTTTTTTTGTATAATATGGTTATATACCGCCATATTATTCATGATAAAACTAATGGCACACAGCTGCTAATTAGCAAAGCCAGGACTCAAAACTGTATCTGACTCTCTCCATTATACTTTACCAGTTCTGCCAAGTCAAAGAGCTGAAAAGGTTTTGAAGATGACTTTATTGCATGCCTTCATGTTACTGATGAGGACCCACAGGCCAGGGAGAGTGTAACATATCTCTCAGTCACACACACCTGGTTGGTTAGTGGCAGAGCTGGAGCCAGAGTGGGCAGTCTCCTGACCATGAAACATTAATACCTCACGAAATGGAATGGCTCCAAATCTAAGGAAATAGGACTGCAGAGCCCAGGAACAATGTGGGAAAATACACCACACTTTATTTACTGAAGTCTTAGCGGCAGAGAGGTTCAGGGCATATTTGTATTTTATAAATATCTCCCTAGCATGGTGTAAAGAATGAGTTTGAGAGGAGCAAATAGGTTAAAAATGATAAGAGCATGTCCTAAGATGGTTACATGGGGCAAAGGTAAAAGGGATGAACTAATGAGATATTTTTAAGTTTAGTAGTTCCTCTTATCTGAAGGGGATATGTTCTAAGAGCCCTAGTGGTTGCCTGAAACTTCAGGCAATGTTGACACTATATATACTATGTTTTTTCTATACGTGCATACCTATGATAAAGTTTAAATATAAATTAGTCACAGTAAGAGAATAATGACAACAAATAATAGAACAATTGCAACAATGTACTATAATAAAAGTTATGTGAAAGTGGTTTCTCAAAATATCTTACTGTACTGTACTCACCCCTCTTGTGATGATGTGAGATGATACAATGTCTGTTTGATGAGATGAAGTGAGGTTAATAACATTAGCATCGTGAGGTAGCGTTAGGGCATTATAAGAGCAACTTGGACACAAGCACTGAGCTATCATACTGTGACAGCCAGGTGGCTACTAAGTGACTAACGATAGCGAAGTGGCGGGGGTGAGGGCTGTGAAGGGGCCCGAATGCAGCGTGGAGACGCCAAAGGGATGAGTCACGTACAGAGCGGGAAGGATCGGAACTCGCGAGATTTCATCATGCGACTCCAAAAGACGCACAATTTAAAACTTGCGAGTTGTTTATTCCTGGAATTTCTACTTAATATTTTTGGGCTGTAGTTAGTGTGAAGTAACTGAAAGTGCAGAAAGCAAAACCACAGGTAAGCGGGTGGGGGGCGGGGTACTGCTGAACTTGCCATCAACGGCCTATTACAAGTTAACAAACGATAGAAACAAAAACTGAGGCAAAGATAAATTAACTTTCTTGATAAACACTGTGAGTAAAGCCACATCTGAACTAGGATAGACTAGCTTTAGAATTTTTAGATTCTGAAATACTGTGTTATGTACCTCCCAGGAAATCTTTGACAATGACAGGTAGAACACTGGAAAGGTGTTGTGATAATTTGGTTAATGTCCTAGGATCCAGCTACAAATCTTGGAGCTAGCTAGAGAGGGCACCATGTTCACAGAAGTGACAGCAAGGTGAGAAAGACATCAGCCTTGAGGATGACTCTACAGTTCACTTGAGGAGAGGTAAAGAGCCACTTCTAATTCTTTTACTGGTAATGAGTTGTTTAAAAAGTCCATGGGCATGGTGGGGCAGCAAAACGTCACCAAAACTATTTATATTTTTGTTCTTAGTTGAGAAAATGCATTTTATAGCATGCAAAATTGAACTGACTTTGCTAACTTAGCTGTAAAAATTTTAAATGTGATCATTTTATCATTTTTATATTGTATTTTGCATGTAGAAAGCAATTTTCTAGTATGAAAAATATATATATTATCTGTCATTTAAAATATTTTGGTATTTTTTTCCCTCTGTTGTTAAAATCCACTTTTTGAGATTGCTCTTGAACAAAGGTTCATGTCTTTTAATATTTGAAATAATCAGTATCCCAGATATTAAATAGTAGTCTCAGGACTATATAATTACAGGTGTCTTAAATCTGTTTGAGTTAGACTGTGATAAAGAGTGCAGACTTGTTGAAATAGTGCTCTGTCCCCAAAACGTTATAATTAGATATAGCTGTTTTATTTCTAGTTCATAATAATTGGCAATGACAATATCTAAAGAGAATGTAATAGTTGGTGATGAAAGACTTAAATAGTAAAGTTTGGCTCTTTGCATTCTTCCTGTGACGAGGCCTCTTTTTTTTATGAAAAAAAGTCTTCTTTTTAAAGTGAATCCTGAAGATGAGTATATCATGTTTAAAATATAGCTGCCCCATTTGTAAACTGTATGTCGTTCTGACACCTAAAGCCATTTGCAAAAATTAAAAACTTTACATCTCTTATGGTCAATGAAAGAGGTTTTCAATTATTTAATAAAATATTCTGGTTAATATTTACTCCACGTTTTAAGTATGGTTTATGTTTTTAACTTAACACTTACTAATAGTTAATATTAGCTAATAGTTCATTGGTAGTTTACATTTCTTTTGGAGTGATGTTTCTTTGTGGAGGAAAGTCCACTCATTATAAAACTTCTAGCTTTTTCCCACCCTCTTATTCACTTTTCCCCAGAGAGGAAGAATGATTTCATCTGTCTGGGAGTTTGGAAGAAGAAATTGGGCTCAGTAACCCAGCTCCGTCCTCTCCCTCTGCCTCGAGGGATATGGCTACTCACAAGGAGCCAACATTCTCTCAGCTTTTCCACGCTGTCAGGAAGGGCTTGAGGTGAAGATATAGTTTTGCCGTGGATGGACTGGTGTGTGTCTCATTCTAGGGTTTGGTATTAGGAAGTATATTTGTCAGCAAATATGTTTTATGCCCATCAGCCTAGGCTTTACCAGTAAAACATGGGATATTTTGCTCTTCCTCAGCTGACTTTTGTATTTTTTCTCAGTTGGTTTAGAATTCAATGTACAGAGAGGTTCCAGTTATCAGAACATCTCACAGACCCAAACAGTTCTGCACCAATGGGCTGAGTCTTGGAATGTTAACAAGAAGTACAGTTTGTGAGGTTCTAGTTTGGCTGGTGCCTTTACTGTTGGTGATTCTGTACTAAATGCTAAACATGCTCAGTTTTCATAGTGATGAGTTGCTGCAGCTTTTGGCGTTTTGTCCACTGTCAGGGGGATGAGGCTGCTTTTATACTGGTGATCGTGTTTCTCTAGAGGCAAAGGTTCAGGAATCAGGGACTAAACTGGGCTGCAGGCCTCTGGCAAATCTGTGGGGATCTTTGATGGCAGACTGCTGAGGGTGCAGCAAGCACTGGATCATAGGGGAGAGTCTTGCCCCATGGCCTTTAGCTATTCTGAAGCAGAACAATATTTACCCTTTGAAAATTGCAACAAGCTGGTCTTTGCATGGGCTGCCCTAATTTCTGGTCTGTTCTTGTGTTGTTTTGACAGCCTTCCTGGCCAAGAGAGGGAATGACTGATATTGAATACATGTGGCTTGTCCAGAGCAAAAGGAACCAGGCATAAAAGAGTATATACTGTCTGATTTCCTTTATATGTTGTTCAGAAACTAGACGTAACTAACTTATAATGATGCATATCAGAATATTTGGTTTCTTTAGGAAGTTATCACTTTCTAATAGGGCTCTGAAGAGCCTTCTTAGGTGTTGGAAATGTTGTATATTCATCTAGGTATTGGTTACTCAGATACATACATAAATAAAAATGCAGTGAGACGTGTATAAATGTCATTTACTTTATTATATCTCAATTTTAAAAGAAAGCATTTATCTGGACATAGATGCACACAGAGAACTAGGAGAGTGAGGCTTGGTGAGTTGCATGAGCTTCTCAGGTTATCCATGAAGTTCTGAGTGAACTTCAACCTGAACTCTGGTTGTCTCCCTAAATAAGCACCCACTCTGACTCCGATATCACCACCTTTGGGAAAGCTTTTTGAGTTTCTTAGCCAGAGGCTGACATTTTCTCTGTATTATGTAAGGATGGTTACAAAAGGACAAATTTTCCTCAGCATCAGCCTTCCTCACTAGACTTAGTGCCCTAACAAAGTCTGTTCACTTTTTTATCTTTAGTGCCTGACACAGTGTTGAATTTAATAAATGTGTGTTAGAAAGAATGAATGAATTTAATATAGAAGATAATTTTAGATTTCTAACATTTTATTTTATAATATTAATGTTATAGTTTTAATTTTTTTCATGATTTTAGTTTCACTTTTAAATTTTTTTATTTTTTATTTTTTGAGGTATAATTGACACGTAACTCTATTAAATAGTTTCAGGTATACAACAAAAGGATTTGATATTTGTATAATTGCAAAATGATCATCACCATGATAAATCTAGTTAATATTTGTCACCATGGTTACAAAATTTTTTTTGTGGTGAGAACTTTTAAGATCTACTCTGTTAGCAACTTTCAAATATGCAATTCCACATTAACTATAGACACCATACTTTGTATCACATCCCATGACTTGTTTATTTTATAACTAGAAGTTTTTATACATTTTGATCCTCTTTACTTATTTTGTTCACTCTCCAACCCCCACTTCTGGTGACCACCAATCTGTACTTTGTATACAAATTGGAGTTTTTAGAGGGCAGAGACTAAGTCTCATTTATATTTGTATTTCTTATGTTAACATAGTGCCTGGTGGTGACACTTAATAAATGTTTGGTGGATGAATGGAATAGTGAGTGGTTAAATGGATGATGCGGTATAATGATCCAATGCATGCCAGAGCTCAACCTCCATTCATCATTATATATGGCCAAAGAAACCGAGAAAACTATGAGCAGTGCCAAAGACACAGAGCTCCTCTCTCTTTCGCTGAATGTCTAATGAGATGGCAAAGGGGCTCATAGCCATTACTCAAAAGCTGGCTTGGGGATAGCATAGAAAACATGTGCTCATAAAGCCCTCAGTACATTCATGTATTGATTTAACAGACATTTATTGGGCCACAATTCCTAATCTAAAATTTTCAGGGCCAGATGTGTTTTGAAATTCAGATTTTTTTTTCAGGTTTTAGAATGGTAATGTACCATATAGTGTGTAGCACTATTAATAAAGCACATTAATAATATTTCAGCAGAAAAGTACATTCACACTATGTCATGAAATAAATGAAAAATATAAATAGGCTTATGCCAGTTCAGGTCAGCTTTTGACCTCAAATAAATTCAGATCAGATCAGGTTTTGAGGGCAACTATGTTATGAGAAACTTTCCATTTTTATAGTTTTTGGGGTTTTGGAATGGTGGATAAAGGACTGTAGAACTGTAACAGTCAGTGTTCCTCTGAAAGAAATGTCCTTTGGAAGAAGAAATTTAGAAAAATATCCAATAAATGTGCACTCTGTCAGTGATTCAAGTATGGTTTTGTTGAACAAAAGTCATGTCAAAGGGTATTATTAAAATCTGATGGAAAAATGAATATATAAGTACTTTCTATTAAAAAATAAACCTTGATATCACATGTATTATTCTTAACCAATGGAAAAATAGATTTAATAAGTAGGGTAAAGAGTTTTAATTCCAAAACAGCTTTGCAGTCTTTACTATGGGAAAAAACTGGTGAAAGTCAGGACAAGGGGCAGCAGTAAAGGAGCAAAAGGAAGTAGCTAAAATTAGAGGTTGTGCTATTCCAGGGTCTGGTAATGACATTTGTACTGTACCTGCAAGTGCTCCAGAATTGTTACTTTTTCCTGTTGTTTAACACTGGACATTTCTTTATCTGTGCAGGATGTATGTCTTTACAGCCAAAACCAAAAAGTAAGTAGGTATAAGGAAGAGCTGCATTGTGTAAAGAGTAAAGAACAATATTCTCTCAATAAAGTTTAAGCCTCCTTACCCCTATCCACAAGGTGACTAAAGTTATACCACTAGATGAAAGCCTCATTAAAAGCTGTTTATACATACATGGATGTATATATGTGTATATGTGTGTGTGTATACATATGTGTGTATGTATATATATATATTTATATTTCTCTTAGTTGTTCTGGCTCTCAACGGTCTTTAACTGTTCACCCCTAGTCTCCAACTCTTGGCTTTTGTGAGGAAATTAAGATTATATAGTCAAGCTAATTTTACAAGGCACTTCTTCAGACCCTACCAAGATGTCCTGTTTGTTTCACATAGAGGAGCTTAAAATACTTGTAAATATTGTGTGCTCACATGGATTGGGATTATGTGACAATGTGAATGGTGCAGAATTCATTGAGTCCCAACTATCTCTCCCTCCCATTTTTCTGCTGTGTATTCTCTTTACTTGGTTCCCCCATCCTGTGGTCCTGCCCTGGTGTGCCTACCCCATCATGTCAGCCTCAGGCTCTTTCTTCATTTAGTCTCTGCTTTGATCAATAACAGCTCACTAACACAGAGTTTAGAATTGGTCTGGACAATATCTTGGAAATTTTATAGAAACAGTATTTTCCTCCTTGTACTACCCACGCAAAATTGTCAGTCTTTCTTCTGAGATAAGACCAGAAGCTGATTGTCCTTGTTTATGTTTATAAGGAGTTAACCATGACAAGGAGAAGGGAAGAAACTCCCCACCACTCTTACACTGAGAAGGGGCACAGGGAAGACAGGTGCTGCCGTGTTTGTCTACATAGACAGACAGGAACATACAGTATACAAATTATTTTCCCTTTAGGCTTTTACCTTCTCTTCATTTATTATGGTGGTACCGAGACATTTTATGAGGAAACAAAGCATCACCTGTGTTCATAGTGTTTGTAGTGCCAGAGGGTGTGCACAGAAAGGGAATCTTTAGAGTTTATGCATTATCTTCAATTAAGAAATGAAGGTTTTGCCCTCATATAAAGAGATTTCGAGGATTGAAGTAGGCGGGAGATTGTCTTCCACAGGGCTGGGTGATCTTGGTAGAACTAATGGTATTCTTTATGGATGAGGCTGGCTCTTGAGGAGAGCATATCTCTGGGTTCCCAGCAAAAGCCAGTGGTAGAAAGTATCATTGCATTGGAAACAAGCTCATACTCAAATTCTTTCATAGATGGCATCTGTTATAATTGAGCATTTATTAAAATCTAAACACCGCAACTCTCAGGCCTCTCATAAGAGGTGACTTTAGAAAAAGGATATTTTGGAGTAATGGTACAGTCATCATTTACTGAGCACTTACAAATGCAGGTACTGAGCTGAGTGGCTTACATGGATTCTTTAATGTCGTCCTCACAACACTCTATTAGATGGATACTATAAATTTTCTCCATTTTATAGATGGTGACACTGAGGCCTTGAGGAGTGAGGAGCTTGTACAAGGTCACATGGCTGCTATGTGGGGAGCAGGCAGGCAGGCTGCAGAGACCCACGCTCAGCCCTCTAGTATCTGTGGTGGAAGAGAGTCTTGAACTACAGCCTTTCACCTTACGTATAAGCTGAAGATGGATGGCAGAAGGCAAGGGTGGTGGTGACTGAAAGAGAAGATAACGTTGGTCTTTTGACACACTGACCTAGGAGAACAGTCTCAGTGTTCTTATGCTGTGTAAACAACTGCCTGATAATAAAATATGCTGATCAGTGATAATCAAAATTTAAAATAACCCTGCAGAGTTGAAGGAGAAGCTTAGGAAATGACCCTTTTCTTAGATTTTGTCAAACACTGCAGGATGAGCTACCTGTTTTGGAAACGAACAAACAAACTTGGGGCTAGGGTGGGGCTTGAAGCCTGTTACATAAAATCTGCCCTCATTTTATTTCCACATCTTAACAAGTCTAGGAATGTAAATAGTTAAACAAGAAAAACAAGATCCAGGTCCAAGTGGCAGATAGGAATGTGCCAGTGAAAGAAGTGATGCAGGTGAGAGCTGAGGCCTTCCCAGGATTGGAGTCTAGGAAACTCTTAACTCTCCTTTTTGATATAGACAATGATGCTTTTTCAATTTTATGTAAAGTGCTATAATGTTGGAGTTTCAATTGTCTCTTTTAGATAAAACTGCTGCCCCTAAGCCCTTTAGAAATAGAAATTCTGCTCCAGAAATGGGTTGAGGAAATTCTGGGGAAGTGGAAGACTTGCAGAAACTCAGTAGAGCTGGTTCTATGAAGGCAGCTGGTCAATTTAAGCTGGAGACTTTTCTGTGGCCAGAGAGTGAAAGAAGGTCCTGCTCTGGGGGAAGGAAGGGAGGAAAATGACTGGGAAGGAAATCAAGTTATTGTCCTGATTCTAAAAGGACACAAACTTTGGCATCAACAGCCTTGGCTTGAATTCTGGCTCTACTTGTGTGTCTTCAGTCACTTTCCAAATCTCTCAGAGGCTTATTCTACTCATTTTTTTAAGTGGACATACAGTTTACCCTGAGTGATTGTGATGAAGATGAAATGAGATGAATAGAAGTACCAAGGTGTTCAATAAACTCTAGGTATTGTTATCAGTGAGCAGATCTTGGACAGGAGCAAATTTATGCATGGATTGAAGCTCTCAGCTTAGAGCTAGCAAAAGGAAACAGAGTATGGATATTTAAAAATCATTTATATTTGAAGTAGCATGTGTTGTACATCTTCCCTCAAGCCTGTTTACCTTGCCAATTACCTGCCACTCTGGCTAATATTGGAATTAGCTGGCTTTTCTCAGCAGTCTCTATAGCTTGTTTGGTACAGGTAGTGATCCAAAGCCTTCTGAGGGGTTTGGGAATACATGTGTTGAGAGAATTCAGCTCTAGTGAGTGGTCCCTCTACCATCCCAAATTGATTACCTATCAAGGAGAAATTCTTTGGAAACTTTTTTTCCTTCTTAGGTGTTCATTGTTTATTTTCACTCTTTCCTTTACTTCTCGTGATCTGTAACCTTAGTAGGACCAAAATAAGTTTTCTCCCCCTGAGTGTTCACAAATTATGATATGATTGTGTCTCTGAGGTTATATAGCATATTGTATCACTCTCGTAGGCACCAAAAAAAAAAAAAAAAAAAAAAACCAAACCATGGCAGAATGTTCTCATCAATCAAGAATCCTTTTAATGTTTATCCTTTGGCTTTATGGCAGTATGACCTCTGACCTCAGCTGTGTGGCCCTCGGTATTTGGATCATCATTATCCTAACCAAAATAACACATTTCCAGTGTTTTAGATATTGAAACTCACCTTGTTTGTTTTCATTTTAATTGGAAGAAATACTAGCTACATAATGCCATTTAATCTTAAGAATCAGCAAGCAGACAAATAAAGCCTGGAACATTGCTTTCATTGACTCTTGCTTGCCTCTGACCTTGTAATATTGGGGTTGTAAACTCTGCAATTCAGTAAATCAAGATGCTCAGTAAATACAGCGATTATAACAAACTTTCTTCTATCAGTGGATCATTAAAGAGTTGCATCCCAAATAAGTTGCTTTTAAGTTTGTATTAGCCCTTTGAGTCCATGTTGAATAAGTATTTATACAAAAATGGCAAGCAGAAACTGTTGCATCATCTTAGAAAGCAAACAATTGCCTTCTGTGGATGTGAGTAGAAACAGTTACTACCACCACATGTGGTAACATATTTGAAGCTGAAGGGAGCCAGGTGAATTTTTACTGTCATTTGTCTGTGACCAGATACAGGTATCCTTTCTTAAACATCATCCTAAAGAGAAACTCATTAAGAAAAATGCAAGGCCTTCCATTGGTTGAGTCATCAGTTTAGTTATTTTTGGTATTTTGGAATTTTATAAAAATGCTTAATCTGTATTAAATAAATCCTCACTATGAAGTAGATATTGTTTGCGTTTTCACAGGTGAAGAAATGGAAACTCAGAGTCAATAACTTGTCCAGCATCACATAGATAATCAATGGCAAGATTAGAATTTGAATTCCAATGGGTTTGACAGTGAAGCTCATGCTATATTTTCTCTGGGATATGTTGTCTGGTGTGAAGTTCAGGGAGCATTAAATTAATAAAGTATTGTACCCATCATCAAAAAAGTCTATACTCTCCTGGGTGAAATAAGCCATACAAATAGATTATAAAGAGAAGAAATAAGTTTAATTGCATACAAAAATATCAATCAACTAGTTTAAATTATATACTTCACTTGGTAAGCTGTTCTATCTTGCCACACAATATGGTTTGCACTGTAGAGCAGAGATATGGCAAACTATAGCCTACACCGAATTCTAGCTGCTATGCTCATGTGTTTACATATCATCCATGGCTGTCCTTGTTACAATGGCAGAGGTGATTAACTGCAACAGAGATTATATGGCTTATCAAGCTGGAAATACTTATCTGGCCCTTTATAGAAAAAGTTTACCAAACTCTGCTGTAGAGCATAAAAATAAACAAACAGCAGAAATGAACATATAACAAATGAATAGACAGCAGAAGAAGCCATCTGCTGTAACAAATATATCTTTAGTTTACCCCTTTACACGAGAAATTAAATGCCTTCATTCTTATGAAAAGTATCTTATTTCCATTACATTTTGTTAAAATTATAAATAAATGTTTATTTTAATGCTCTGACAAAAACATATAGATTCTGGATTGGTTTGTTTATTGATTGACTCATTTCTTGCCATTTCAAGTGGTTTTATTGAAAACTTAAACCCCCCTCCAAAAAATTGAGTGTACTTCATTTAGAATATATCAGGTTTTGATGAAACTATCAGTAAATGCATTATGAAGCAGGATATTAATCCTAATAGTTGGAGTACATATGAGAAAATATTTTAATATTTAATATTTGCAATCTCTTGACTCTTTATAAACAACATCCTTAGTTACCTGAAAACTTTACATTCTTCAGCCTGGTCATTGTTTTTCAAATTTCATGTAATGATTAGCTTGAGTGGAAAAACAGGAAATAATGCAGCAGTGTGATACAGAGGAAGTGGCTCAGGGACTGTGGAGTTCTAGTCTTGGACATGCAGCTCACTGGCTAAACCAGACATTTAATCTCTCTGCCCTCATTTCCTGTAACCTGAGTTTGGAGACACATAGCTTGTGTGTGTGGGAGTAGGGACTCCAGACTTTATTTCTACTTACCGTTCATCTGAAAAACAAACCTCCCTATATTGTTGGGATTCTTAACAACAGAATTAATCCAGTTGAGTTATTAATCCCAAAATCTATTTAAAGACTGTTCTAAAAGCACATTAGTTTCTTCTTGGTTCTCAAGTGAGGTGCTCTAGGAGGTTAGTTGGGGTGAACTGGCAAAGAGGGAGGCTAAGGTGTGTTAAGAACTAAAATCTCTACTTTGTGAAAGTCTGTTATTCTCTCTAAGCCTGGTTAGGGAATAGATATTAGGGGACGGGTATCTTCAATATGATCTGCAGAAGTTCAAAATTCTCCCTTCCCAAAAGCATCTGTTCTATTCTGATGATCAACCAGGTCTGGCTTGCATGTCAAAACCATCTAATATGGCCTAATTAGACTTCTACCAGATCAGACTGGTCGACCTGAAGCCCTTTGCCTTTCCCTTAGCTGTCTGTTCCACTGAGTCTGGAAACTTAGTTCCCTGGAGTCTGTGAGTACCTAGCTTGAGGAACCCTCGCCCCCTTTTAAGTACTCTGGTCACTATTCTTTCTCTACAGTGTCAAAATGGGCTCTCAGCTTTCTTTTTGTGTTGTTTCTTAAAGCCCGGACAGGGTTTCTAGTCCTGACTTTTTCTCATGTGCAAGATAAAACTGGCCTCATTTGGCTGGTCCCTGTGGAGTCTGGTTGTTTTTCACTTTTCTCTCAGGACAATTCTTCATAAGGCAGTGAGAGGACAGTCTTTTCTCCAAAGGAAATTATTTGGGAGTTGCGAATTTAACATTTTTCAATTCTTACATATTATTTATTTTATTGACTGTTTAAATTATCTGTTGTTGACAGAGATTAATAAAATTTCTGAGACCGTAGATTTGTTTTTCTCTCTTTGTAATTCTGTCGATTTTCACTTTGAAAAATTTGAAGCTCTATCTTAGGCTCACACAGGTTTGGGATTGGTTTACCTTCATGGTGAAATTTTTCTTTTAATAATTGTTATCCATCTTTCCTTTCCTACTATTTTTCCCCCCCAAAAGTCTATGTTGTTTAACCCTTGCCTTGTATATCTAGTTTTTTTTTTTATCCTCCTTAGGTTTAATTCACTTTATTTTATTGGTCTAAAAAATGTGGTGGCTGCAGCAGAATCCTGAGTGCTCTGCAATGACACCAGGTGTGGATCTTTAAAATGATCAGGGAAAAATCAATCAAGCAATCAATCAATCAATCCAATGATCAAGGAATTCCTGATCAGGAGACTGAATATTGTCTCTTCCTAGGTCAGAGCGTGAAAGTCATGCTGTGCCTTGGAGATGGCATTAAAGGCTTTAGCCAAACTACCCAGGGCAGCAAAATATCGTTGATTAGCAGCAGCCAGTTGGGAGAAGAGACAGAGAAATTGTCACTATGGAAGGAAGGGACCAGATGCATAAGACACTGGGCCAAGGCACCTTGCAAAGAGGAAGTAAAGTTCACTGATTTGTTTCCTAAGTAGTCTCCCCTCAGATAATGCATGCCTTGTCCAGGTGATGACACCCATGAATGGATTCCTTGGAGCATTCAACATCTAGATCAATGAGTCATTATGATCCCCACTAGCATAGGATATCTTGGAAATGGTTTGCTGGTTACTCCTTTTATGTCTCTGAAAGGGTGACATTTTTACTACCTTATCCTCAAGAAATGGCCCCAGGAAGGAGTCAAGGAAGGAAACGAGAGAGCTCTCCTCTAGGAGCTTCATTATCATGTCCTTGACTAGAAGGCCCAGCTTGGTATCCAAAACCAATTCCTGTCTCTATCCTTGTCCTCTCTGCTTGTCCTAAGCACCAGCATCACCCACAGTCTTTAGCCTTTGGTGATTATTTGAAGAAGCCATACTGTACCTTTTCTACTAATTTTTTCAAATTGATCTGAGCCATTTAACCTCTCCGTTAATGTCAGTGACTATATTTTTACAAAGTAAGCAATAAATAAATGTTAGTTACTATTATCCCTTCTTTAATAACTTCTGACATACTGATTGTATAGTTCCTCAGATTGTTCTACCATCTTGGGTTCTTGGAGATGTTAATTTTCCTGTGGTTGCATCTGCTGACTCTCCCTTAAGACAGATTTCTTCTTTGTGAGTTTTGTAATTTTTTAATATTTGGCTCATTTTTAGCTTGGTTTATTTTTAATGTGAACAACTCAAATGCTTTGGGTTTATTGAGTAATTTGGGGTTTGCTTCTGTTGGTTCTCCTCGGGTTTTCACTGGTTGAAGTAATTAATTACATTAATTTCACAATCAAGGAATCTAGACCTGCCCATGATGAAGACTGCAGTTTTTTTCAGGACACTTTTTGCACTTTTCTAGAGTTCTTTTTGTGTACATGTGCATACATATGCATGTATATGTATATGTGTGTGTGTGTGATTATATTTTACCTAATAGTAAAGACTGTGAAATTTGGACTCTTTTATTCTATCTCCATGGTAAATTTTTAGTCTATAGCTAGTTATTCAATATTTGGCGTTTCTTTACAACATACACACACAAAATAAAACTGAAAAACTCTCTAAACTTAATGAAAATCTCTTGATTTTATTTATTCCAAGGATGGTAATGAATTAGTCAAAGAACTATCATAAAAACTAAAAACAAAACAAAATAAACTGACTGCTATAGGCCAAATATAAATAGTAAAGAGGCTTTTTGCATGATCTATGTAGAATTTTTTTTTAATTGCTGTCAGTAATTAGGCAGTGTTTCTTAATCTTTTTTAAGTACAGAAAAATGCAATTACATGAAATGTTTGTATACATTTTCAGGGGTCCACAGACATCTTGGAGCCCACCAAACACATCAAGTTAGGACTCTTTGAATTGTGTGATATTTGGACTAGAGTTAAATTCATCACATTCGAACATTCTTGTTAGGATTTCTGAGGAACTTTCAATCAATGCACCCACCATTTCCACCCAGTCTTTAATAATTTGATCAATTTAAAAAAAGGTGTGAAGTCTAAAGAAATCCTCTTTATTATAAGTAGAGGTCACGTTGGAGGATATAGTTAACAGGGAGCCAACCGAACCCCAGGATTAGTCTGTTTACCCAACTAGACCCTGGCAGTCCAGACCAGGGCTGATGTCTCTGTCTTAATACCAAGACAGAGAAGTACTAATAAGTGGGAAGGCAGGAAGGGCAGAAGGATGGGTTCCCTCTGAGGAGAAGAAGGGAGTGGAGCTAAGCTATAGATCAGATATACTTTTCAAATTTACCAACAGCAGAGGAAGTAAGTGGAGAGTGGCTTAGAGAAAATCCCTTCCATGGAGACCAGGAGATGGCAAAATATTTCCCCTCAGTAGTGCTGTCTGTAGATCATAGGTGTTTACTTGGACATAAGAGAGACTAGTCAGCTTAAAAATGTGTTATAAAAAATCTTTGATTGGAGTGATTTATATCCAGTTGCCTCCCTAGAATTGTTGGTGCTGGCAGCACACGCCCTCATCGCAAGGGGAACTATGGAGGCTGATTATGAGGGACTCATCCCTAATAACACCTTGTTCCCTGGCAACACGGTTCCACCTCCACCGCTCAGTACACAACTTTTCCTTTGAAAATTACATGCAATTTACTGAATACCTGGAAGTGATATTCTTCTTCACTGTAGCAAAGTTATATTTTTAAGGAATTTACAGTAGGATTCCCAGAGGCTGATAAAAATCACTGAAAGGTCAGGTCTGTCCACCTTAAGACATTGCCCTTGTAGATGATGCTAAATGATGTAAATCCATTGCTTTTTAAAATTTAGAACTTAAAAATATCTATTGTTATTCACTTTCCTGAAATCTTATTTTTTTTTTCTCATGATTTTTGGCTTGCACTCCTTTAAGTCACAAACCTAAGGCCACATTGCTGTACTTCTTACTGCTGCCATGCCTGGGTCATTTATAAACTTCAGTCCTTTTTCTCGTCTTAGATTCCTTCTCATTCTTCTAGTTTAGTGACTCACCTCATTATGTTCCTAAAAGCCTGTGAAAGACATTGTGTATCTGTTAAGAATCCTTTAACACACAGTGTTCTCATAAACGCACCTTTGTGTAGCTGCTGTGGCTCTGAAATTGTTGGCTCTAATTTCTTGGGAATAGTGTTTCTGGGGCCAGAACAGCTCAGCTGCCTCTGTAAGAATTCAGTGGTTACAAGCCAGGACCACAGAGCACAGCTTTAAGTCCCTCTGTCAGGACTTCTTCCACTCATGCTCACTAGTAAATAGAGCTGTTAATATTAATATTTGCTTAGAAGGAAACTGAAATGGCTTTTCTTGGATTTCAAGCCCATCTTTTTGTTTCTGACAGAGCTCTAATTTTTCTCAGACTTTTAACCTGCTCCCCAAAGCAGTTCAGGAATTTGTTGTAAGGGGAAAATGTTAAATGTAGATTTTGAGCCAGATATTTTACTCTTTGTTTTTCTCCTTTTTTAGACAAGAAAACTGAAGCTTAAAAAGAGAGTAGAGGACTCTGGATTTGAACCCAGAACTAACCAACATCAAAGTCAGTTCTTTCCATTGTTCTACAATGTCCTCTTTTTTAATCTTTAATAATTTTTTAAGGTTACATTTTAGTCACCTTATCATGTCAGTCAAGACAGGTTGTAAGCCTTGTACCCATATTTTTATTTGAGTAAACCGCGTAGGAGGTATTTTCCACCAAATATTTCAAATCTGTTTGACTCACCTCACAAAGCCTTGTTTATTGACTTTCTTCACCATTCCAATAGGTTTTATACTTATTTCCAGATGTCACCACTAAAAGCAATGGATATTTATCATTATAGGCTTTTATACATATACTTGCTTAGTGTTTATGTGCATATACACACATATATTATTTATTTAAAGTACAGTTAGATTATGCTTATTGTTTTGGTCTTGCTTTTTTTTTTTTTTACTTAAAAATATATCTTGAAGATGTTTACATGTTAGTTCAAATAGGTCTACCTTATTCTTTTAATGGCATAATATCTCCAATTCCCTATCAATACCAAAATTTCCTAATTTTGTGTGCCCCATGGTCAAAAAAATTGGGAAATATAAGGTTAAACACAGTTAATTAGATCTCTTTACTGTGGACTATCAGAGCTTTTAGAATGATAATGTGCATTATTAATCTATTCAGGGTGGAGTGTTTACCCATTCAAGTTTACTACTTTATTTAATTTCAAGCTTCTGCAGGGAGGATGCTGCCTCTCATGGATGATGCAAATTTAGGAAGGTGGGTTAATACTTAGGATGCCAGATGTCAGCTAGCTGGACCCAAGGTGTGAAGTCAACAGTATACAATTTAACTAACAGGGATTAAAATGTTGCACATTGCTTTTAAATATCAGACTAAGTATAAAATAAGAATTAGTGATTTTTAGAAAAAGGCAAGTCTGTAATTGTGTATGAATGCAAGTTCAATATAAACTGTCAAACTGATTTTGCTGCTTAAAAAGCTAATGAAAATCTAAGATGCATACCTGGAAGTAAGGTATGCAGATCAACAGAGGTAATTCACTGTACTGTTGATCTGGCCTTAGTCCTTCAACTTATCACAGAGAAAGCTCCACCTCTTAGCACCAAGAGTCAATAAAATACCCTTGCCTTTAAGCCTGATTCACCCTTGGAGTGGGAAGAAAGTGGGCAGGAGGAGCAGATAGGAGCCTGCAGATAACTTAGAAATCCAAAGCAATAGTGAATGTGGAAATTTTAGCGTTTATAAAGGGGTTTCCCAAGGACACATTTACTCCTCTCAATTCAGTGCTGAAGATATTATTTCCTTTATTTTTCAGAGGAAGAAATAAGCCTCAGAGGGGTTATCAAGACCAGAGTGACATTTGACCTTTTGATGCCCAGTCTAGGTTATTTCAACCATACCTTAATTGTGTTTATATATGTGTGTTTTTAAACATTCCTTCTTGATTACCACACCCCAGAATACTACAGTTGTGCTCATCTCAACAGAGTTCATCTGATTTCTGACTGCGCACATACTCTACGTACTTTTCCTTCTTTTTAAAAACATAAATGCTGAAACAATTAATAGCAACTGGGTTTGAATTACTGCATTACTCTTCCAATTTATTTTTCCATTCTAGTCTGGTCTCAGATCTCTATCCTTTCAATGGAGATTTGCTGCTGTTCATTGTCTCAGATATTGCTTGCAGAAATTATTTCCATCACTTAACAAAAAGTCATTCAATTATTTGGGTTGGCTGAATGCTTATTTTTCTTTGTCCTAGCTCAGGGCTAGTCAACATGAAATGTTCTGGAGTGGTCTTTGGTGGTATCCACTCTTTTTAAAATTTTTTTTGAAAAATTTTTAAAAAATTGTGGTTAATGTACAATATTATATTAGTTTCAGGAGTACCACACAGTGATTAGATTCTTTTTCTTATGAAGCGATCACCATTATAAGTCTAGTATCCATCTGGCACTATATATAGTTATTACAATATTAATGACTATATTCCTTATGCTATAATTTGCATCCCCATTACTATTTTTGTAACTGGCAATTTGTGCTCTTAATCTCTCTCACCATTTTTGCCATTGCTTCAACCCCACTCGCAGCTAGTAATTATCAGTTTGCTCCTGTGCCTATGAGTTTATTTGTCAATTTATTTTGTTTTATAGGTTCCACATATTAGTAAAAATTATATCCTGTTTATTTTTCTCTTTCTGACTTATTTCACTTAGCAGAGTACCCTGTAGGTCTATCCATGTTGTTGCAAATGGCATGATTCCATTTCTTTTTATGGCTGAGTAATATTCCTATATATATACCTTACCTTCTTTATTCATTCATCTATCAGTGGACACCTAGGTTGCTTCCATACCTTGGCTATTGTAAATAAAGCTGCAATGAACATAAGAGTAATAATGCTGCAATGAACATAAGGTCATGTGGTAGTTCTATTTTTAATTTTTTAAATTACTGTTTACCTTAGTGGTTACACAAATTTATCTGTATAGTATCCATTCTTAATCATTTGTGGCATGAATAGAAAATGTGAAACTAAAAATTAAACATCCAGGTAATGAGTAAATTTAAAATCATTCTACTGCCAGGAGACAAAAGCTGTTTCTCTGTGAGATATAGCCATTATACAATGATGATAAAAATGTTGGTACAATGCCTGGATTGCTCTTTTTGTCTTTTACATCAGGTTAAGAGAAAACAAAGATTTCTGGTTAATAAATAAAATTTGAAAAAATATAATTTTTGAAAGTGAATTTAACAACTTTCTTTTTTTAAGTCAAAGTTTATATGTTCAACAATTTACTTAAGTCAAAGTATATTTTTAAGTTAACCATATATTTAAAAACATACATATTGGTTCTTCTGTTATACAAAAACATGTTATCCAACACATCACCTGAAAGAAGTATTAGTATATGGAGCTTTTTTGTAAATCTAATAGAATTGGAGTTCAAGCCTCAGAAACATATAGGAGATTTTTTTTGAGAAACATTTAATTATGTTGGAAGATCATGATATGAATATCATTTCGTGACAACAGATTGAAGACTGGCTTCTTCCTTCCTTCAGAAACTATCCGTAGAGCACTGGTGCTCGTGATTGACATTCATGCACCAAATTGCCTTTAAAATATTTATTGCCTTTAAAATATTTAAGACAACATTTTGCATGCCTTACATAAAATCTTTCAGTTAAGCAATGTAAACCCATGATTAATTATTACATATTACTATATGCTAGGTACTGTTGGGAGAGACAAAGAAATTTAAGATAATGAATGTCCCAGAGCATGAGAAATTCTAATCTAATTGAAGAGACAAGGAAATTCTTGGCAACAGAGTGGGAGCTCATTTCGTAACTGCAAGTGAACCGGCAACTTTCCCCCCCTTCCTCCAAGCATGCGAGTAACTAATGTGGTGTAGACAATAAATGAGAAGGAAAAGTAACTTGGCATAGGAGGTGAGTTTTGAGCAGGTCTTTGAAAGGCATGAACAACCAGAGAAGACCCTGGAAGTGACATAAGGAAGTAAGAATGAATGGCCAGAGGAAGGGAATGGAAAGAAAAATATTTACTAAATATTTATAACATTCTAGATTCTACCTATATATCATCTTATTTAATCCTCAAAGCATCCTATGAAGTAAATAATACTTTACCCATTTTTCAGAAGAGGATATTGGGATGCAGATTCAGATTCCAAAATCTATGCTTTTCTACCACACATTTTTTTTTTCTGTGAAAGCTTTAAAGGTGGATAGCACTTACAAATGAACAGTATTCCTATTTGAGAAATGATAAGATAGAAGCACAAGAGATTCAAATGCATCTTCAAAATGAAAGAGCCATTTTGGGTCACTGTCAGTTAATCCTGTTTGCCAAACAGCACACCTTCCTCATCTAAAAAACGTTTTCATGTTTAATAAATGTCATTGAGTTTGGCCCTTTGTTAACTTGACCTATGAGGCCTTAATTTCCTTATGGCAATTATTTCCAAATTTGTGAATTAACAATCTGGTCATTGTGGAACTGTGCCTAAGCAATTAGAAGAATGTAGTTGTTGGCTTCTGCTGCAAATCCTCACCCTCCTATGTAAAGAGAGGCGTTAATGAAAGTGCAGAATTGCTTCAAGTATTACGTAGGGCCACAGATTTTTGTTTAGTTCACTTAACTCTTAATTGGCTTATACAGAGATGGATGAAAATTTGGCACTCAAAGATGACACAGATTTAAAGAATATAGACAGACTTCAGTGGAAGACTGGATTCCTAATGTACCTTCTTTTCTCCCTTAATCTTACAAGTTTCATTTCATTTCAGGCCCACTGAATGATTCTTGCTCTCATGAGACTTTAGCTTATACTCTGCTTTAAATATCTTTTCTTCTAACCACTTCTCTTCTTTGAGATCTTCAAAATTTTATGTTCTCTGTTGTCACTAGGAGTAGCATTCTCCATTGTCCATGATCACACTTTCTGTCTTTAGAGCTCACAAACTTTTAACTACACTGTTTAAAATTTCCAGAATGCTGTAGCATAAAAATATTTATGGTCAAATAATTCTTTGAGGTGAATTTTTTAAAAGCACAATAATATTATTAATTACATTGCAAAAAAAATTTTGACAGCTTATCACTGTTAAAAAATTGTAACAGAATAGAGGAAAAAAAACCTGCATAATTTTTTATGTAAATGACAAAAATTTGCACATAACATGGTTCATATTTTCTTTAATTTACATATGTCTTTCAATAAACTACCATAGATATCTTTCTGTAGCAATGCATAAAAATCTATTCTATGCATTTGAATGCTGCATAGCATTGTATTGCCTATATACCTCAAGATTTAATTGTATTAATGAAGAAATTGTTTCTTATTTTTAGTTTTTATAAAAATGGGCTGTCACATATTATTTTTATACTTATATTTTATCTACTTCTTTTATACCTATTTTTGGATAAATTCTCAGACATTAAATTTATGGATCAAAGGGTATGCAAATATCATTTTTGGTATAGAATGCTAATTTGCTCTTTAGAAATGTTATGTGAGTTTACATCCTATTCCTACATACTCTTCAGCACTTGACATTAACCATTAAATTTTGTCAAAGTAGGTGGCAAACATCGATACCTTGGTTTTGATTTTATTTGTATTTTTTTTATTATTACTGATGTTGGGCATATATTCTTTTGATTAATGTCCATTTATATTCTATGAATTATCCATTTATAATTTTCCCCACTGCTTTAACAGAGGTGTTTTCTTTTCTTATTTATTTCTAAGATCTCTTTTATACTATGGCTCTCTTAATTCTTTGAATATAGATTACAAATATTTTCTCCACATCATCATTTGCCATCTGTTATTAAAATGATCATTTTTACATTTAATTTTTAATACTCTGAATTTATTTTGGTTATAAGATAGTAATCTAACCTACCTTCCACCCAAATGGTTAGATTTTTCCTGCTTCCTTTATTAATGAATAATTCATTATGGCCACTGATGGCAGTAATGGCCCTGCTTTGCTCATTTCTCCTTATAGCCAAGCTTTTCTTTGGTAATGTTCTCCTCCACTGGCTCTGGGCTTGGACATAGAACTTGCTCTGGCCAGTGGGACAAGAGCAAACATGATGTAAGCAGAGACTTGAAAGTTTCTGTGTATTGAGGCTTACTGTTTGCTGCTTTTGGAACTCTGCTGCTATACAAACAAGCCCAAATTAGCTTGCCAGATAAGAGACACGTGGCTTACTCTACTCCATTTTCCCCAGTGAATCACGAGATATATGAATGAGGCCAATTTAAAACCAGTTAGCTCCAGTTGACCTACCAGCTAATTGCAGACCTAGGAGCAAGCTGAGTCAAGATCAGCCAAGCCCCGCTCAGACCCCAAAACTCACCTAGCTTACTCTACCAAATTGACAAACCACCAAGTCATGAATTAATTGATTGTTATTTTAATGTATTGCATTTTTGAGTGGGATGTGTTTTTCCATAAAAGGTAACCAGTACATCCATTTTTCTCATACTGATTTGAATATCACACTTTTTGTACACTAGATTTCCATTTACACACGTGTTCATTTCTGAACTCCTTATTCTATTTCTTTGATCTATTTTCTTCTGCTGCTGGTAATGTCATACCTTTAAAATTACTGTAGCTTTGGGCATGTTTTACTATTTGCTAGGTTAGTTTCTTGCCTACCACCATGACTATACTTTTTTATTTGGGAAAAAAAATGTATCAAATTCTTCAAGAAAAGTTTTGTTAGGATCACATTTTTCATTAAATTATTATTTAAGTGTGATAAAATTTATTCCTTTAAACATTCAGACTTTTTTTGGATGGGAAAGATGACATGCAGATTTCACTATGAGGTGGAACAGGAAATTGTACTGGAAAGAACAGCATAACTGGTTCAGAATTAGCAGCAGTGTGATTCCTAATGAATGTTAGACGAGTGCCCTTTATTTGGAGATACGTGAAATAATAATTTAAAGCATTATAAGGCAAGATACGTTGCGGTTTAAAACACTAAGAAATAGTACCATAAGTGAAAAAGAAAATCACCTTCTAAAGGGTTGTAGGGCAAATGAAAGGAAAATTTGCATTTGCTGAGGTACAAATAGGAGTGTGCCATAAGAGGGGCATTCATCATCATTAATGGCAAACCCTGCAGTTCAAAATAAAACCCAAATCATTGGTCACATAATTTAAAATGTACATGTAATAAAGGTAAGCCAATAGACTTGAGTTATGGCCCGTCAAATATTTATTCCATTGACATTATTTACAGAAGCACTTGGTCAGTTTATACATGGTGATTCCTTACACACCCCGAAAGAGTTTCTAGAAAAATGAGACTATGTACAAATCTGTATACTGATCCACCAGAGCAATTCTTCATCTCCTGGGGAAGGGAGTTACAACTTAAAGCAGGATACCTGAAGTTTCATTTCTTCAATTGCCTTATCATAATCCCAAATATACATTTCAGGGATATTTTTGTTTTGATTTGTTTTTAAAGATACATTCCTTGGTATGTATGTTATGGTTAAAATTAAAAACAAGAATAATAAATCAAAATAATCTCTTGAAGAAGTTGACTCTGTCCACCCCATCTAGAGACTTACCTGGCAGAGGCCAGTGAGAAAGGACCATGTAGCCCTGGACAGGCAACCTTGGCTTGAGGATGGCCCCTTGATGGCACATCTCTTCATAGGGGTCAGCAAAGGCTCTTGTTGACTTCTTAATAAAGGAGAAGGAAGAAGAAGACAAAAGGAAAAACAAAATCTCAAAAAAGAAATTTCAGTGGGATTAAGTTTCCTCACCACTTAGGGTACTTCTTAATCTCTTCATCTTTTTCACCAAGTTCCCTAGCCATCCTTCCATTTGGCAACCATCAGTTCATTCTCTGTATCAATGAGTCTGTTTGTTTTGTTTATTTTCTTTTTTTAGATTTCACATGTAAGTGAAAATCATATGATATTTGTCTTCCTCATTGTGACTTATTTCACTTAGCATAATACCCTCTAGGTTTGTCCATGTTGTCAGAAATGGTAAGACTTCATTCTTTTTTATGACTGAGTAATATTCCATCAGGTATATATATATATCTTCTTTATCCAGTGGTCTAATTATGTGCACAAATCTTGGCTATTGTAAATAGTGGTGCAGTGAACATAGGGGTGCTTATATCTTCTCAAATTTAGTGTTTCAGATTTCTCTGAATACTCAGAAGTGGAATTGCTGACTCATAAGGTAGTTATATTTTTAATTTTTCGAGGAACCTCCATACTGTTTTTCATAGTGATTGTACCAATTTGCAATCCAAGCAACAGTGTGTGAGGGTTCCCTTTTCTTCAGATCCTTGCCAACACTTGCTGTTTTTTGATTTATTATTAATAACCATTATGACAGGTGTGAAGTGATATCTCATTGTGGTTTTAATTTGTGTTACTCTGATGATAAGTGACTTTGAGCATCATTTCCTATGTCTATTGTCCATCATATGTCCTCTGAAAAAAGGTCTATTCAGGTCCTCTGCCCATTTTTTAATTGGATTGTTTGGGTATTTTTTGGGGGGGTCATTGTTGTTGAGTCATTCAGTTTTTAAAGTAAATATCAGATATTAACCCCTTACTGGATATATCATTGGTGACTATCTTCTTCCATTTATTAGGGTATTTTTGTTTTGTTGATGATTACTGTGAAAAATCTTTTTAGTATGATGTAGTCCCATTTGCTTACTTTTTTCTTTTGTTTTCATTGCCTGAGGAAATACATTAAAAAAATATTACTAAGAGCAATGTCAAAGAGTTTACTGTTTATGTTTTCTTATAGGAGTTTTATGGTTTCGGGTCTTCCATTCAAATCTTTAATCCATTTTGAGTTTATTCTTATATATGGTATAAGTGGTCTAGTTTCATTTTTTTACACATCTGTCCAGTTTTCCCAACACTATCTGTTGAAGAGATTGTCTACTCCATTTTATATTCTTGCCTCCTTTGTCATAGATTAATTGACCACATAGGCATGGGTTTATTCTGGGTTCTCTATTCTCCATTGAACTGCGTGTCTGTTTTATACTAGTACCATGCCGTTTTGATTACTAAAGCAGTGTAGTACAGTTTGATATAAAGTGTATCATGATATCTTCAACTTTGTTCTTTAAGATGGCTGCGGCTATTTGGTACCTTTTATGGTTCCCTATGAATTTTAGGATTATTTGTTCTAGTTCTGTGAAAGATGCCATTGGTATTTTGATAAGGATTACACTGAATATATAGATTGCTTTGGGCAGTATGGACATTTTAACATTGTTAATTCTTCTCAACCCTGAACATGGTATAAGCTTCCATTTATTTTTTTCTTCTTCAGTATAATTTTCTGAGTACATGTCTTTTACATTCTTGGTTAAATTTATTCCTAGGTTTTTTTTTTTTTATATAATTGTGTACCAATTGGAATTTTATTTTTAAATTTCTCTTTCTGATAGTTTGTTACTGATGCTATCAGAAAGAATAGTTAAGAAAACAGTCACAATTAGTATACAGTACACCTGATTTCTGAATATTAATTTTGTATTTTGATGCTTTACTGAATTCAGTTTTCAGTTCTAATAGTTTTTTGGTGGAATCCTTAGGGTTCTCTCTATATAGTATCACATCATCTGCAAATAATGATAGTTTTACTTCTTTCTTTTAAATTTGAATACCTTTTATTTCTTTTTCTTGTCTGCTGTGCTAGGACTTCCAGTACTGTGTTGAATAAAAGCAGTGAAATGTACATCATTGTCTTGTTCCTGATCTTAAGGAAAATGCTTTTAGCTTTTCCCCATTGAGTATGATGTTACCTGTGTGTTTGTCATACATGGACTTTACTATGTTGAGGTATTTTCTC
Source organism: Macroglossus sobrinus (assembly GCA_004027375.1). Lineage (NCBI taxonomy): Eukaryota > Metazoa > Chordata > Mammalia > Chiroptera > Pteropodidae > Macroglossus > Macroglossus sobrinus. The sequence continues at coordinate 148,280 of PVKZ01001899.1, read as the reverse complement.
TCTATTCCCATATTGCTGAGAGTTTTTATCATCAACAAATGCTAGATTTTGTTAAATAATTGCATTAATTTTTAATTGGGTTGTTCAAATCTATATACCTATTTGTGTGTTTGTTTCCTGAATGCTCATTCAGATTCTGAGAGAGATACGTTAAAATTTCTAAGTATGGTGGGGAATATGTCAAATTTGGGCATTCTGCCAGCTTTTTCAACTCAGTGCAATGTCATTTGATGTGAAAGTGTTGATAGTTGTTATACTATTTTGATGGGTTGTAATTCTTATCAATAACTATTTCTTTAATCCAATAATGGCTTTTTTTTAATGTCTACTTTGACATTAATAGAGTCACTTCTATTTTCATCCTCCTTGTGTTAGTTTGGAATATTTTGATTTATTACCCTATCTTATATATCTGTTTTGTTTGATTTAGATATATCTTATAAACATATTGATGGGCTTTGTTGCTTTTATTAATATAGGCCTTTAGCTGATTCACATTTGTTTTGACAGCTGTTATAATTGTTCTTATTTCTACCATCTTATTTTAGGCTCTTGGTTTTTTGTTTATAATGCTTTCTTATTTTTTTTTTTGATTCTTCCTGGAAGCATTATCCATCCTTCCTTCCTTCCTTCCTTCCTTCCTTCCTTCCTTCCTTCCTTCCTTCCTTCCTTCCTTCCTTCCTTCCCTTCTCTCTCTCTCTCTCTCTCTCTCTCTCTCTCTCTCTCTCTCTCCCTCTCTCTCTCTCTCTTCCTTTTTCCATTAGTGAACTTTACTTTTTAGAGTACCCTTAGATCTACAGAAAAATTGAACAGAAAATACTTAGAACTCCCACATCCCCCATTCTCTTTACCTCTCTGCTCCATAAACAATTTCCCCAATTTAACATTTTATGTTAGTGTGGTATATTTTATATAATTCATGAATGAGTATTGATACATTATTATTAACTAAATTCATAGTTTACATTAGGGTTAACTTGGTGTACAGTTCTGAGTTTTGGCAAATGCATAATGTCATGTCTTCTCCATTATATTATCTTACAGAATGATTTCACTGCCCTAAAAATGTCCTGCGTGCACTTCATCTATTCATTTTCCTCTTTCTCCCCACTCCAACCCCTGACAACCACTGACCTGTCTGTTGTCTCTGTAGTTTTGCCTTTTCTACGATGTCATAAAGTTGGAATTGTATATTGTGCCTTCTTTTTAAAATTTATCTTTGTTTCCATTTTAAAAAGTAAGATTATATATTTAGATCAGTTTTAGGTTCACTGCAAAATTGATGAAGGAATATACCCATATCCATACACATGTGTAGTCTCCCTCTTTTATAATACTTTCTTTGTTCCTTTTTTCCCCCTTTGTGGATATCTGAATGCATGCACACACACACACACACACACACACACACACACACACACACACTACACAGTTGCAAGAAGGCAAATAAATGCACATGGAATGAAGTTAAAGGAACTCTAATATAGGTGAGAGCTGAATTATTCAGTTTATTTAATAAAGTTTACAAAATCTCTGGAGTATTTGAAAGAACTCCTATCCTTTGTTTCACATTATTTAAATTATCTGAAATATAATCTAGTTCTTATTTCTGTTTATTGCCTAGTCACAGCCAAAAAAGATTGAGTGTTGCTTTTGTTGTGTCTTGCAAATATTATTCAACAGATAGCAAGATTATAATTGTAAACTGATCTATTTTTATTAGATTTAGTTTAGTGTAATTGAGTTTGAACTATATAATTAGGCTTGGGCAGTGAAAGTATCCTCAGAAATCTAATATTAATATTAAGGCCATTTTCTTTAGCTATTGTATCTGGAACGTGTGATAAAGACGAAAAGTTTGAATTTCCCACATTGGTGTTTTTGTTTTAACACACCATTATCTTGTTTAAAGGTCTAGTGTTGAAATTAAAAGCTGTTATGACTAATGTTTAAGGGTGAGCAAATTTTATTCTATTGGTACGTAAGGGTGCTATAAATTTGTTGAATGGATGAATGTAAGTGTACTAAAATAATTTCAAACAAATAATTAATTATGCTTTACTTTTTTTTTTAGGTGAGGCAACCCTTGATTGACCTTGTCTGTTTACAATCTCTTATTTTTTTTATTATTTTTATACCTACAGCACCTAGTCTTTCTCAGTGGTCTCCCATCCAAGTACTAACCAGGGCCGACCCTGCTTAGCTTATGAGATCAGATGGTATCGGGCTTGTTCAGGATGGCTTGACCATGTCCTATGCTTTACCTTTTTGTTATTAAATATTTATAAGATGGTTAGAGATCTCACTGAAGAAATGGAAGAAAGGTGAGAAGGATGAGAAGAATGGAAAATACTTGTCCTTTTAAAATCATATAAGCAATGACTTTATGTTGAATTTTTATGAAATTCTCATTGTTGGTCATTAGTCCACTTTATAAAACCAGTTTATTGTAGAGATTGCTGAATAGGTGTAATAGGTGCATCAAAGCTAGTAGTCATTAGTGCTATTTACTAAATATTACCAGTTATCTGTCCTCTGGGTATGTGGTAGAATCATTTCTTGGTGCCTTTGTGGTTGTGTGGGCCTGTATGACTACCTGTGGATAATTAATTGAAAACAGAAATGATACGATGTCACAGTTAAGCCAGAGCATTTCATTGGTGAGATAAGACTTGCCAGAACTCCCTTTCCTTCATTAGCCTGGGTTTGGAGTGAGAGTGACATAAAGTTCCCAGCTGAATACCAAGAATCATGAATTGAGCATGTATTGTGAATTAGAAATAAGTGTTTCTTATTTAAGACACTGAGAATTGAGTAGTTTGTTAGTTTAGCATAACCTAGCCCATTATAAACAATACACAGAATTAAAAGAACTTACTTCAAAAGGAAACTTTGTTTAAACTCTTGCTTTAAATGCTATTTCTGGGCCCAACTTTGCCCTGTTTCTTATGGCCCTTAAATAGCTTCTGGATTTTATTTCAACATTGCATCTTTAATCTTACTGCCTTGCCCAGCTGATAGGAACAAATAAAACACATATTACTTTTTTTTTTTATAACTTTAAGATTTGAGGCATGTATACTCTCTTGATCTCTCATTCCTTTCATTTCTTTATTCATCCATGAAACAAAATATTGAGCATATTATATATATGAGCCAGTTTAAACCACCAGGAAAAAATGGCAAATAAAAAGTAATGGAGTTGAGCATCTTCTCATATATCTGTCGGCCATTTGTATGTCCTCTTGGGAAAATTGTCTGTTTAGGCCCTCTGTCCATTTTTAAATTGGATTGTTTGTTTTTTCATTGTTGAATTGTCTGATTGCTTTATATATTTTGAATATCGGCCCCTTATTGGAGGTTTTGTTTGCAAATAATCTCTCATTTGGTTGGTTGCCTCTTTGTTTTGTTGATGGTTTATTTTGCTGTGCAGAAGCTTTTTAGTGTGATTTAGTCCCATTTATTTATTTTTGCTTTTATTTCCCTTGCCTTTGGGGTCAAATTCATAAAATCCTCTTAAAAACTGAGGTCTGTGAATTTAATACCTATGTTTTTTTCTATGCAATTTTTTGTTTCAAGTCTTATATTTATGTTTCTGTTTCATTTTGAGTTAATCTTAATACATACTGGCATATAGTAGTCTAGTTTCATTCTTTAGCATGTGGCTTTCCAATGCTCAGCTTTACTAACTATTAGGGAAATGCAAATCAAAACCACAATGAAATACCACCTCACACCTGACAGAATGGCTGTTACCAACTTGACAAGCAATAGTTGTTGGAGTGGTTGTGGAGAAAAAGGAACTCTGGTGGGAATATAAAATGGAACAGCCACTGAAAAACAGTGTGAAGATTCTTCAAAAAATTAACAGTAGAACTACCATATGACCCAGGAATCCCTCTTATGAATATCTACCCCAAAAACTTGAAAACATTTATCCATAAAGATATATGCATCTATGTTCATTGCAGCATTACTCTCGCTGGCTAAGACACAGAAACAACCAAAGTGTCCTTCAGTAGGTGATTAGATAAAAAAAGATATGTTATATGTACACAATGGAATATTACTCAGCCATAAGAAAAGAGAAAAACTGTCATTTGTAACAACATGGATGGCTCCTGAGATGATCATGGTAAGAGAAATAAGTCAGACAGAAAAAGTTGAGAACCATATAATTTTACTCATGTGGAATATAAAACTGAAAGCAAGAAATGAATAGGACAAAAAAACCAAAAACTCAAAGACACAGACAACAGCTTAGTAGTTACCAGAGGGGAAGGGGGTGAAGGGTAGGTAGAAAAGGGCAAAGGAAGTCAAATATGTGGTTACAAAAGGAGATTTGACTTTGGGTTATGAACACAGTATAATATATAGATGATGTATTAAGAATTGTACACTGGAAACCTATATAATTTTATGAACCAATATCATCCAATAGATTTAATTTTTAAAAAGTATGGAAATTACAGTCTAGTTGGAAAGACAAAAATCAAATAATTATACAATGAAATATAGAATTACAAAAGTGACAAGTGCTATGAAGAGGAGATAAACATATCGATACTTATAATGCAAATAAGGCATAACTGGAAAATCTTGGAATATAGGTATGATAGTATACAGAAGTTTTTGTACTATTTCTGCAACTTTTCTCTAAGTATGGAATTTTGCCAAAATTTCTGGCATTGCAGTTCCTCTTTCTATATCTCTGCTAATCTTTGTCCCTGCAAATTCCTGTTGCTCACACATGGTAATAAAATAAAAGAAACTCCATTTTAAATTTCACTTTGTATTAAAACAAAAAACAAATAAAAAACATTTCCTTTCATTTTGTCTGTTTTTAAAAATGTGATATATAATAAATATAGAAAATCAGGAAAAGATATAGGAAGACTAATATGGAAAACTAAAAATGAAAATTATTCGTAACTAATTAGTTAGTGATAATTGCTACTATTTTGGCAAATTTCCTATCATGCATTTCTGGTTTTCATTTAGCAGTGTTAATTATCTGTTGTGTGTAACAAATCACCTTGAAACTTAGCTGCCTAAAATAATAAACACTATCTCACACTGTTTCTGAGGATCAGGAATCTGGGAGTGGCTTAACCAAGAGGTTCTTGTTTCTTCTGAGGTTATAGTCAAGTTGTCAGCTGGGGTGGCAGTGATTTGCTAAGGCTGGAGAACTGGCTTTTAACCGCATTCATGTAGCTACTGGCAAGGAGACCTCAATTCCTTACTGGGTAGGCCTCTTTGCAGAGCTGCTTATATGGTATGGAAGTTAGTCTGCCCGAGTGAGTGAATGAGTGATGGAACGAGAGAGGGAGAGGGAAAGAGAGAGAGAGGAGAGAGAGGAGAGAGAGGGGAGAGGGAAGAGGGGAGAAGGGAGAGAGACGGACAGACAGACAGACAGACAAACAGAAGCTGTTGTCTTTTATAACCTAATCTTGAAAGTGACATATCACTCTGGTACAATGTGGGAGATGACTATACGATGTAATACCAGGAGTTGGGAACCGTCTTGGAGACTCTCTACTATATAATACTCTATCACAAGCATTTTACACATTGTAAAAGATTTCCTTTGACATTATTTTAATTGAGTAATAACATTTTATTTATTAATTATTTTACTCAAATTAATAGATTAACAATAATTAAAATATTAATTAAAATGACAAAATAGTAATTGCATTATATTGCTATGGGCTTTCAAACACATGTGCAAAGGGACACTAAAGATTTGAGGCTGTTATTTTAACAAATTATATGAGAATGTATCTATCCATTGAAATTAGTGCTGTCCTTTAAAAGTGCTCACCTTAGAAACCTCTGAACTCATTTTAGTGATGTTAGGTTGTTGTCACAAATATGTCTGGGATTCTTCTTTTGAAATTACAATTGGACTTTTATAGCTTATTGTTTTCAATAAACTCAAAGGTGATATGAGGCAGTTATATTAGCAAGTAGAACATATGTTGAATTTATTCTTGTTCTGCTGTTCAGTTTGCAATACCAAACCAGATGTATTAGTCAAAAATGTCTTTTTGACACTTAACTGCAGCTTAACCAAATGATATTTCTTTGCAAATAAATCATCACATAAACAAGCTATATATGGATAAAAACTGTTGATTTAGAAATTTCGTCTCTTTGAGCTCTGAATGCTCCCCTGTTCCACCCCTATTCTCACTCCCACCACCTGCCCAGTGAGTATCCTGGAACATTTTTCTTAAGTATAATTCTTGGAGTAAGTATATTTTTATAGAAACTTAAATCTGCCTACATATAGTATTGTGTTTATATTAACCATCAATTTTATTGGCAAAAAAATTATAAACTACAAAAGCAACCTTAGGTCAAAATCAAGTCTTATTTGACTTTGTTGCCGCATGGTGCCCAGTACACAGTAGGTACCTAATACTTGCTTGTAAAATTAATGACATTGAAATTCTGGTGTCATAAAAATATGACACTTAGTTTAGTGAGGTTTGCCTAATAGTATAAATCTTAAAAGCAATAATGCTGATTCTTGGTATTATGGTTTCCCTTTTTTAAGGCTGTACTGTGACACAGAATTTTTTCATTTTTCTTAGAGTCCTGTGGTAATGTTCGTTGAGCTCAAATAGATAGCATATTGAAAAACATGGACATTTCCTTAACTCCAAACTCCCCAAACAAGAAACAATCATCACCAAAGCAAACCAAATCAAATGCCCCAATTAATATCAGAATTTTTAAAACCTGAAATCATTTTTTAACATTTCTTGAAGTTGTAATAGATTTCCTTGTGCTTTTTCTGCACTAAAAGCCACTTCAGTATTGATTTTCTCTAAGACATCCAGAAAGATTCATGTGTGTAGCATATTTGTAATCATACTCTTTTCAAACAACTGCTCAGGGGACTGGATGAGGCAGTGGGGAAATAAGAAAATTGCTACTATTCTACCAGAAAGCCAATGTTATATATTAGCAGTTTTATTTTGGAAGAGGAAAATAATCCAATTTCAAGCCTGGCATAAGTATTATGCTCATCACTCACTCACTTCCTTACACAGGTGGCAGAAAATTCTGTGATTTTATGCCAAGAGCTCTAACAAAGACATGGCATGGCTTTTTGCTTGACTTGGTTTCTTTCTATTTTAAAGTAATAATTTATACCTCCAGAAAAAATTGGGGGCAGCTTCCAATGTTGAAACATTGAGACCAGACCATTAAAAATAAAAAAAAAAAAACAGAACAAATTCTAATGAAAGGAGTGGAAATTCTCTATAGGACATCTGTAATGAGAGGAGAAGTCATTGGGTGCTCAGAAACAGTCTGAGTAGAATGCATTTAATGAGGTGCTGGTGAAACAGTGGGGAACTAGCCATTCTCTCAATGTAAATGAGCAGTTCTTGTTAGTATCATCCTCAATCATTGGCTAGCATGGTACAGTCTCTCTAAAAATAACTGTACACTTACACAAAAGTTGGCAGAATAGAACAAGAACTTCTAGATACCCTTTAACAAAATCTAGCAAATTGTTTACATTTTCTCTTATTTTTTGCGTGATCATTCTCATTCACTCATTCTCTTTTTCCCTCCCTCTCTATTCTCTCTCTCTCTCTCTCTCTCTCTCTCTCTCTCTCTTTCTGTCTCTCTCTCCACACATACGAATACACACACACATTCACATTTTTTTTCTAAACTATCTGAGAGTCAGTTGGAGACATGAAATACTTTGGTGTTATATTTCTTTCAGATAAGAAAAAGACTTTCTTTTACCTAATCATCATCATCATCAAAACCAGGAAAATTAACAATGATACTGTATGTACCTAATCTACAGAATTTACCCAAATTTTGTCAATTGTCTGACTAATGTCCTTAGAGTTAAAGAAAAAAAAATGATACAGGATGACATGTTGCATTTAGTCTTCATATCTCGTTAGCTCTACTTTAATTTGGATCAGTTTCTCTTTCATTGTTCATTTCTCATGACCTTAAAAATTTTTTTGTGGAAATATCACAGAAATGATCCATGTCAAGAGGCACATGACATTTGTTGTTCCAATACTAGATGTTGACCTTCATCGATATAAAAAACATCCAAACCTGTAGAGAATTTTTAGAAGATTTTATTTGAGTCAAACTGGCAACAATACCAGGAAAGAAGATCTTAAATGCTCCAGTTTGCAGTTTTTAAAATGTATTTGGAGTTAAGGAAGAAACACAAAAAAAAATTACATGAAGGTGGGAGAAGGCAAGGCCATGACATCTCTATGATTGTATTGTAGGGTAGTTAAGGTTATGTGCTCCTTGAGTGTAGTTATGCTTCTGAAGGGTCTAAAAACGAGGCATTTAAAAGGCATGTTAACCAAGAAGCAGAAGAACAATGGCAGGAGTTGCGTAAGCCAAAAATAAACCTTTTATGAGTCTGGGGTGTGACTGCCCACCATGACTTGCCTACTTAGGAATTTATGATCAGATCACCCTTTGAGGTTACCTTCCATCACTGGACTTATCAGTTTTATTACGGAACATTTTTTTTTTTTGTCGACACTTTGACTAGCTTTTTGAAATCTTACCTTCTATTCTGTAATATGAGGCAAAATGATAACTTCTGAATCCTTGGCTTCACAAAAGTTGGCTCTGTACTGATTATTCTCAATTTTTCCTCATCCTACATTATTTTCTCTCCTTTGCTCTGCTCCATACCCTGGAGGCTGATTCCAGGGGACTGCATCACCTGGGCTCCTCTACAGTTGTCTAGTTCTGAGTTTACTATGACTTAATGATCAGGTTACATCTCTCATGTCCTTCTTAGAGCTATTGCCTTCTCCTAGGCTCCTTAACTCTCCTCCGTGTCACTTTCTAACACTTTCTACTTTCATAGTCTCTTACTTTCAGCATACTGCCTTTCCTTGCTGAGGTGTTAACTGATATCTAAAATAATAGCTGACAATAATGTAAGATATCACCTGAGGTCTATGAGTTTTAATGGAGAACCCTAAAATGAGGACATCCTCTACTCAGAGAAAGCTTTAATGATACAATCATAAGTGATTTGCTATTACATTCTATGATAAGGAAATCCTATATCCCACCTACTTATCAGGACTCTAAACATGGCCATCAGAGGTGCAGGGAACATGGTGTGGACCTTTTCTGAGGTAGAGGAGATAGAGAAGAAGTGTTTCTGCTTTGCTTCTTTCTTTTTCCCTGAAGACCTATTTGCTTTTATGTAAGGATGCTAAGGATTTGGAGAGGTGGTTTCTTGAGCCTAGTTGTGTGATAGGCTTGGCCTTATCGCCCCATATTCCTTTACCTTATGAAGAGAACAGAGGCAAAGTAATAAATGTGTAGCTTCTGTAATCAAAACATTACTCGATATTTACTGCTCCTAAAGTGTAATGTACAAATGAAAATTTGAAAGGTCACCTACAAAATCCTGCTGACATCTAGCTCTCCCACAAAGCTGTCACAAGGAAGAAAAATTTGGCTTTTGTAAAGTTTACCCTTTGTAGTGTTCAACTGTCTTCTTGGCTACAATAGGTAATTTCTCCTAGGTTAGGAATACAATGTTGATTTATTGAATTTCACATAAAATTCCTGGAATGGACAGAGAAAAAAGTGTGAGATGGTTTTGGTCTCCCTCACCTTCCTTATTTGCTAGGAAATAGCATCTAAAGGTCTTGGGAATGATGTTAGCTATTCTCGCTTCCCATCTTTGCAGACCCAAGCAAAGGAAGGCAGTGCAAAACTGATCTGTACTTAGCTCCCAAGAACCTCACACAATGAGTTTGTATTGGATATTGCATGGGGCAAAAAGCCACTTCTATGGATGAAAAGCAGTTCCAAACAAAAGGGAGATCTAGGCTGTGCCTGGAGAGAGTGGGAAAATGTTATCAATGAGCAAGCTTACTGGACAATTCCTTCCTATTCCTAACCTGGACCCAATCTGAATATTTGAAATCCATACCTTTCCAGAAGATCTGAGCAATATGGTCTCTGTAATTTTATAGAGACCAAGCTTTTGAGAAGTAACTCTTCTTACACATAAGAGAATGAAGTACTTTTTTTCCACCTAAGAATAGAAAAACCATAAAACAACTTCCCATGGGGCTTTACAGATGGAATTAGTAGTTTGTTTCTTTTCCCCTTACTTGAAATGAGGGTAAGTTTCCAAAACAGATTTCATTTCTTACTGAAGAAGTCTTAGTACATGTTGCTTTCATCCTTCGGCCTTCAGCATCATGAGTGGACTCTCATTCTTTTGACATTGGCCAATCCAGTCTCTCAACTCCAGCCCAGCTGGTGGGCGTTCCCAATCTGTACATTTTACAGTCAGCAGTGACTCAGAAACTGTTGTATTTCTAATTCGGGCTATGCAAAATTTTAAACCTTTCCATCTACATTAAAGTTAAACTTTGAAGAATAGTAAAAGATAAAGAAAGATTAATATGAACATAATGCAGAGGCAATGTTGCTCACAGTTTTGCCATCTGGGGTTTTGGTAAATTAGGTTTAGATTATCTTTTAAAAACTGTAGTTCACTTTCAAAGAAGCCAAATGCCAGTTTCCTGTCAGTTTTCTTAATTACCTGTCAAGCATAATACCTTTTCCTTCATCCTGGAACAGATGACAGTGACGGTGGCATAAGCCATAGCTGAACCAGTCATCATTTACAAGTAAAACAAAAGTGGCTAAAATAAATTTGGTGCTACCATCACCCAAATTTTAGGATAAAACATTTGAGGGGCATCTGCTCTCTCCTTCAGAAAATCATACAGGTTTAGAGGTTCCTTGTTGTCTGGGGTTTCCAGAACTATACTCCTTAAAAAGAATCTCTTACAAATGAACATACTCCATCTATCTGTTTGCAAGGACTGGTGAGTCATGGAGCCCAGAGAAGCACAATAATCCATCATGAGGATGAGAAGACACAGGTGTTAGACGAGATCACAAAAGAACCCCAGTTCTTGCTTTCAGCCCAGCCTCCTTATCCTGGCTGTGAATCTATGACACATTCAAGTTCTTGCCATAGTGCTCATTTTAGTCTTATGATTCAGAGTTTTTACATAATCAATGAAATGCTATAGGAATAGGTAGTATACAAGACCAGAAAGCAAGAACAGGCTCGGAGAGCAAGCGTATTCTCCAGTAAAAGTGGGGAAAGAGAGGAAATAGGAAGAAATATTAGCATCTTGAGAGTTTTCCCTTGCTTTGTGTGCAAAGTGACACCCACAAATACAGACCTAGATGAGGGTATAACCCAGTTAGGATATACTTCTAAGTCTCTTTGTCTGTCACTTCTTTGTTTTTTTCTCTGGAAGAGTGATAGTATTGCTATGAGATATCACTCCATTTAAATTATTCCATTTCCTCCTTGAGAAGATGTAAATCATCCTGCATTGTGTTCTTCCACTTATCTACTCCTGAGAGAGAGCAAAAAGATTGATATTCAGGCATTACAAGTTGCACATATACACCCATGAATGTAGATGCTGTAACCTCTGATGAAATCAGACAAGTCTGTTCACTCACTTTACCCTTCATTTTGCTCATGCCTAACTCTTGTCTCACTGGGAATTACTTTCTGAGCCACTCCTGTATAAAATGCCTACAACCCTTCCAAGTTCAACTTGGGTCTCTATCCACTCCACAAAGCCTTCCAATCTGCCCTTTTGGACTCCTTTGTGTCACTATTGCATAGATATTGTATATGTTTCTTATCTGTTTTTGTTTTCCACATAGAGTGTAAGCACTTCCAAGTGTGGGACCATATCTTTAGAAAATGTCTTTTACGGTCAGTCAAACAGCAGTTAACATAGAGCACACAGTGGATTCCTCAATAAAGATGTGAGCCATAGAGAACAATAAGGACTAAGAATTTACTGCCAGAAAGAAGAGGAGTGGGGAAAAGAAATGCAGAAGGGGTGGGAAACTCAGTGTAAAGCCATCCAGCTGATCATTTGCTTATGAAATACCTGCACCTGTTCTGGGAGAGAGTGGAATGTATATTTGTTTCCACATGCAACAGCTGAAGGGTAAAAATGTTCCAGACTAAACCTCTTTCTCAGGCATCAGTCTGGTCTTTGACCATTTGGGCTGTCCCCCTGTTGAGCTTAATTATCTAGGGTGACAGTCTCCAACCTTTTTGGCACTAGGGTCTGGGGCCTCTACGAGAATCTGATGCTTAATGATCTGAGGTGGAGCTGAAGGGGTGATGCTAGTGCTGGGGAGTGACTATAAATACAGATGAGGCTTTACTCACTTGCCCACCTGCTGCTCACCTCCTGCTGTGTGGCCCAGTTTCTAATAGGCCATGGACCAGTACCGGTCTGTGGCCTCAGAGGTTGGGGACACCTGATCTAGGAAGTAGGTGGGGGGAAACTTTTGTGTCTGGTCCAGGATCTCTGGTGGGAGGCACTGAGAAGATGGCGTCTATGGACACCTCTCGGAAGGCGAGGGTCTCTTCCTCTACCCCTCTTGGGGATTTTAGAGTTTGGGAACTCTTCCTTGACAATGCTTTACTTCTGAAAGGAAACAGGAAAGAAGTGTTGGGAGTCAGTGTCCAGAAGATGCCCTGTCACCCTAGAGGAACAGTGGTCTGAGTATTGCCTTTTGTCCTGGTGTAGCTGTGACTGAAATTTTGAATTAATCTTGCTTTGTGCTGAAAAAAAATCAAGGCATAAAATCTGTTGGAATGACAACCATGCCTCCTGTCAGAAGATAAAATGGAATTTTAGCTCTGATAAAAAGAAAAAAAAACTTATGCCAATGAAAAAATGAGCAGATATATTGGTAAAGGTACACATAGAATGTATCTATATATGTATATTTATATATAAGTATAAAATTGATAGATAATTGATGTGTGAATATTGTATATTGCACAGGCCAGTTGACAAGTAGGTGATAAAAAATTAATCTATCAATAGTTTTGAGGTTTCTGCTGTGTAGCCTGTGCTGTGCTATATGTGCTTAAGAATAAATATACAGAGCCAGGTCTCTAGATTGCTTGTCTTTAGGATTAGTTTTTAATAAAGAAAAGAGGCTGAATATAACTTTTTGGAAACATCTAATCATGGGTCCTGGTCAAGAAAGTACCAGTAAGAACAGAATTGTAATCACTGAATCAGGGAGGTGCAAATGGACAGATAGGACCCCAAGTCTTCTAAATGGGCCAGTCCTTGACTGCATGGAGCTGTCAGTGGTGATCTCAGGAGACTTGGCTTGCTCTCAGAGCATTTCCCCTACCCATTTCATAATGTCTTTCCTGTTTTGATTTGAAATTTTCCCTTTAAAGTTACTTCTGCAGTTTATATAACAAAAATAAGGATATTATTAATGCTCCCTGTTCCAACATTTTCATCCTATTAAAACCTGTTTTCCCCTGGCAAACACAAAGCATGCCCTCCTTTAAAGTTATTTAATTTGTTTAAATAAAAATATTGTAACTAAAAATGAATATTTTATTGCAATTACTTCTTCAATCTACACAGGCCCTCCCACTCTTTTCTGATACAGAACCACTGTATAGACAGACATGGAATATAAGTTCCAGATGCAGAGTGACTTTACCTTGTTGGCTGCTGTTTCCCCAGCTCCTAGAAGTATCTAGAACATAATAGGGGTGCCTGTTTTCTTTTGTCCTGGAAGATGTAGCTGTGATAAAAACAAAATCAGTGAGGCTGTTTTTTATGTAGAGAAGTAGAAGGAATGGGGCTGTGTCTTAGAAAGTCTATTCTAGTCTTCTTTTATCAGCATGGGTTGGTATTTTTCCGAGAGAACTCAGAAAGCTGTCCTTAGCAGAGGATGTACAAGGCTCATAAGTTTCCACAGGGTAGAAGGAAGGACAACAGTAACCAGCCATGGATGGCTGCATAGGTTAAGACTGTGATCTGGGAATCAGGCTAGGGCATTTTGGGTCCTAAGACAGGTGTGAAAGAAGCAGGTACTGGGCAAGGGGGAAGGGAAATTGTCTTTTCTGAGGATGGCAGTGGAGCAGAGAGGATAGTGGCTTTGGAATTAAACAGATCATCTCAACCATTGCTTATAACTCCTCAGTCTGCTTCTCATCTCTTTACAGTTGATCCAGAGCTCTTTCCACTGGCTCCACCTTCAGCGCATCTCATATCCTGCTCCCCAAGACTCACTGTTTCAGCACCATGATCTTTGTCTGTTGTTACCCCAACACACTGCATCCTCTACCACCGCACAGCCTTGGCTCTCACTATTCCCTCAGCTTGGAAGGGTCTTTACCCAGATACCTGCATGTCTTTTTCACTAGCTTCATTCAGGTGCTGCTCAGGGCTCACCTTCCCACAGAAACCTTTCCTGGGCTCCTCATCCAAAATCGTACCCCTTGTCTGTCACTATCTATCTTCTTAGTCTACTTTATTTTTCTTTATGATAATCCTCACTCTTGACTATATCTCTATCATCTCTATCTCTATCTCTATTTCTATCTCTATCTCTATCTCTATCTCTGTCTCTATCTCTATCTCTATCTCTGTCTCTGTCTCTTTCTCTATCTCTGTCTCTGTCTCTGTCTATCTCTATCTCTATCTCTATCTCTATCTCTATCATCTATCTCTATCTCTATCTCTATCTCTATCTCTATCTCTATCTCTATCTCTATCTCTATCTCTATCATTTCTATCTATCTCTATGGCTATCTCTATCTCTCTCTCCCTCTCTCTCTCTCTCTCTCTCTCTCTCTCTCTCCTCTCTCTCTCTCATCTTTATCTATCTCTATCTATCTTTATCTATCTATCTCTATCTGTCTATCTCTATACATATATACAAATATTTGTCTATTGTTCTTTTACTCCATGAGAATGTAAGCTCCTTGCTATATTCTCAGGTGCTAGAACAGTGCCTGGCTCATAGTAGGTTCTTATCAAATGTTTGTGGAACAAATGACTAAAGTGGATGTGACTTTGAATCCAGACTTGGCTATTTATTGGTTGCATTATCTTGAGCAAATTCTTTAACACTCTTAACCTGACTTTTGTTAAAACATGTTGAGGACACCTATCTTAGCAGATTGTGTTGAGGATATGTATGTTCAAGCCCCTAGTACAGTGCCTGGCATATAGCTAATGCCTGGTAAATGATGACTATGATTTTCAGCTTGGTTTAGGATTTTAAATAATCCATGCCTTACTATCTATAGCTCTGAAAGATTTTCTAGACTAAATCCTGTTCTGTGATTTTTTTGAGCCAGGAGTGCAGGGTGGTGGAAAATCTCCTATTTACAAGGTTGATAAAAATATTAGTTTTAGTGAGATACTCAAAGGACAAAAAAAATCACAAGCCTAGTTTTTCTTAAAAATAATACACCATCTTTTTCCCAGGGGAGAGGGGATGTTTTGACCTTCCTCCTTATTGTTTCAGCATGAGAAGAACATGCAAGTGAGCATGCTTGTGTATGTGTCTTGCAAATTGCCCTTCCTCCCTCTGCTTGGGAAATGGATCTGTGATATACTTTGTCCTTCCGAGAACAAAACCCTTCCCAGGTAAATACCTTTGGAACATCTATTTATTTCTCTTTAAATTGATTCTTGGTTGTGTTGGAGAATGGTGACAGTTGGGAAGTATAAAAGGCAAAAGAACTAGAGCAATATTAGTGCATTTTTTTCTAAAGAGACAAACTACACTTGAAATTGTGGTTGTGGAGACCTAGTTTATTTATTTAAACCACTATTTATCTATTTAAAAAAAGAGACTTGGGAAGAAAACCTAATAGATTAGTACAGCAGAATTTATGGCCCCAAATATAACTGAATATACCAGATAAGATTAATCTTTTGTTCCCTGAAAAAATATTTTATATCATGCAGTATTGCACAGTTTGTGTTAGTTTATTTGAAAGTTTTTATCTTGGGACATTAGTCATAGGGTTACTTCTTTCTTTTATCACAAAAAATAAAAAGAAAATCTTGGAGGTATAATGTTGGGTAAAACCAGGTAAAGAGCAGGCTTCCTGTAGAAAACATTGCTTTATATATAATTGATCCACAAAATTTCTTGAGACTGGAGAAATATTGCACATGGAGTTTCTTGTTTTATGAAGCATCATTGAGAATATTATTTGTTAAAGTGTTTGAGCATGAAAATATGTTTTCTGGCATTGATGATTAATTTTTTTTTACTTATTTTACTTAGTTCTCACTTCTCAAATTATGTAATTTTAACATTTATTTTTAGTTTTGCTTTCTATCTCCCAAAAGGTAGTATTGACTTATCTTTTCTTTATGAAAACGATATCTGGTAGAGACCTGGATCTAAATTCAAGGACTCACTAAGCATCTACTAATTGTACTAGTTTTAAAGTTGTGTATAAAATCAGCTTGAATGCTGATTTGCTGCACAGATTTGAGTAATACACTGCTCTTCTCTATACTTCATTTATTCTGTAGGAATAAGATTATAGCTAATGAAATTACTTATTTAAAAGCACTTGAATAGCCAGCAAAGAAAAGATGCTAATGTAGCATAGTTTTGAAAAGATAATTCTTGATTTTGTCTTTGTTTTAGGGAAAAAAGAGGATAAAAAAATTAGAAATTAAATTCTGTTCGCAGTATAAGGACAGCTGTCAGGCTAATCCCTGGTGCCCTCAGAAGATAAAATGAGCTGCCATTGACATAACAAGAGTCATTCTTTCCAACAAAGACCTTTGGTCCTTCTGTTCCCTTACTCCACTGGCTCCTCAGAGAAGGTGTCCCTGATTCTCAGGCAGAGCCCCTGGCCCAGGTCCTGGGATTTTTCTGACACAGGAAGATGCCAATCATTTTGAGTTTCAAAGCTAAATTTTATTCGAGGGTAATCACCACTGTGGAAAGTCAAAGCAATTCATGAGCATATAGCAGAAGATAAATTAGTAGATGGCATTTGCTCATATCTTTCTATATGAGATCTAGAAATCAAGTATTAAACTCATGCAATGGACATCACTCTTTCATGCTGTGCAAGTTAAGCTTAATTAAAATAAACTAAAAAGCAGGTAATTATTAAATATAATATTTGGGAGGTGTGATGGCCATTGAAGATTGGCATAATCCCTGCAGTCATTTGCTGACTTGGGGTTTGTTCTTTTTATTTCTTGTCCAGATAATTGAAATGGTCTTGCTCTTGGGCCTCTTTCTCAATAACCCCTCCCATCTGTCCTCCACATTGCTGCCAGATTGATCTCTAACACAAACTCAATCAAGTCACACTTCATTTAAACTCTGCACTGGCTACTGACTGCCATCAGACTGAAGTCCTAATTCCCAGACAAGGTGTTTGATGTTTAATAAGGACAAGTCTTTAAAATTTTGTTTAAATTTGGAAATGTCATTGGGAGAGTTATCAACAGTTGTTGTGTGTTTTTTGTTTGTTTTGCTTTCTAGGGTAGAGAATGAAATTTGTCTTTGGAAATTTGTCTTTGGAAATTCTGTGAGTCACCTTTAGTTAGGCAGAAGTAATGAGAGAAGTCATAAGAAATTAACATTATTCTTGTGGATGGCTAAAACTGATGACATATCCTAAGTGAGAATGTTACAGAATGAGATGTTAAATGCTCTATTTAATAAGGTAATACTAAAATTTTACCAAATCCTGTGTGCCAGATACTCTTCTAAGCTTTTTCTGTATAATAACCAATTTAATATTCATAATAACTCTTATAATCTTTTACTATTGTCAAAATAGAGACACAGAGTATAACAAGACTATAAGAAATAAAATGTCAGAAATATTTTACAATACAAAGGAAACTATTGCTCATCTTCATCAGTAAAACAATCTGTCAGGAACAGAGGGCATTTTATAGGAATCAGCTATTAATATGCAGTGCTGCCAATTCTCCACTGTCCCCAAGTAGATTTTCTTTGTCAGATTTTCTGTCGTTTTATGATCTATGTTCTTTTTTACGGGCAGAAGGGAATTGCAGTTCTGGCACACACGGATAGAGTATCTATGTGTATCAAAGTGGTTCCTAAAGGCCATTCTTATTGATTTCAGGGCTATTTATAATTTTGTAATGTTTTCACCACTTAGCCCGCTACCTTGCACAATCAAGGGCAGTTAGGGAAGAGGATCGCTGCAGGCTACTTGATGTATTTCAGAGTAACCAACTCCATGGAGGTCACACTTTTGGCATAATAAGAACGAAATCCAAACTAATTTTTTTTTGTAACAAAAATGTCCTGTTGGTTTCCATTTTAATAAGTCGAAATGCTCATTTATTGACATTTTTGGTCTTTTTAAAAAATTATTTTTAATTATAGTTAACATACAATTTTATATTAGTTTCAGATGAAGTGTTAGTCTTTTAAATGGCAGTTTTTTTACCTAACAAATTACGATATGATGTTGGGTAGCCCTTTCTTTATACACTGACTTTTTTTTTTTAAGCTTTATTGAGATAGAACTCACATAGCATAAATCTTACCCACTTAAAGAGTAAAAGTCAGTGTTTTTTTTTAGTATATTTATGGGGTTATGCAAACATCACCACAATTTAGTTTTAGAACATTTTTATCTTCCCTAAAAGAAACTCAATATCCACTAGCAGTTACTCCATCCTGCCTTCCCTTGTCCATCCTAGGCCACCGTTATTCTATTTTCTGTTTCTATGAATTTGCCTATTCTGGACATTCCATAAAAATGGAATTACACAATGTGTAGTCTGTTGTCACTATCTTTTTTACTTAGCACAATGTTTTCAAGATTCATCTATGTGATAACATTTCTCAGTACTTCATTTTATTGCCTAATAATATTCCATTGCATGGATATAACCATATTTTGTTTATCTGCTCATCAGCTGAGGAACAATTGATTTGTCTCCATTTTTTGGCTATTATGAAAAATGCTACCATAAATAACTGTGTATAATTTTTATGTGGATGTGTGCTTTTATTTTTCTTGGGTACATACTTAGGAGTAGAATTGCTGGGTCTTATGGTAACCAATTTTTTGAAGAACTTTCAAATTGTTTTCCAAAGTAAGTTAACTTTAAAAATGCTCTCTGTACTGCTACCATTCTCTCTTAGACTAATTTTTTTCATGAAATTATAAATTTTCTAATTATCATATTGTTACATGTATATACACACTTTATAAAGTCATCAACTCAATCATCTTTTGAAAATATTACAGTGCCAAAATTGCCTGTTTTTCCCAGTCAAATGAATTTTTAGAGAACCATTTTATTTTATTCTGGGGTTGCATACAATTAATTCAGTTAAAAAATTGTAATTTGAATATAATTTATTTATTTGTTTTTTGAGTAGGTACTAGAGTCACACAGTTCAAAATTGTGGAGGTACATAGTAAGGTACATGGTGTGTGGTACCCCTCCCTCCACCATGCAACAGACTGGAGGCAACAGTGTTGTTTACTTCTTATATAATCTTTCAAAAAAGACGTTTTAATGCAATTTTAATTTAAAAAAATCAACTTTAAATAAATGAGTATGTGGAACTATAAAAGTTTTGTTCTAAACTTGGTTTGGTTAATGAAGGTCAGAACAACATATGCCTCTGTGATGACTTCATTTCAAGGTTAAATAACAGTAAAGAACTTCAAAGTTTAATAATTGTCTTAAATAGCTTGAGGACATAATCAAAGCTGTCTATATCTCTTTAAATTTTAGTTTTGCCCCAGGAGCTAATCCTTGATCTACCACCTTCTGGTTATTACTTTGCTTTGTCTACATTCCCTAGACATATTATCTGCTGATTTTATCTTCTTTAACTCCATTTTGGCTGCAAATGCTTTACTTTATGGGGATCATTTTCAAAAGTCTACCAAGCTGGCTCTTGCTGATCCCCAAACCACATGTCACACCTTGTTCTTTTCTCTTTCATGAGTTCCAGACACACAGACTTCCTTTCAGTCCTTGAACAAATAAGTTCTTTCTGCCTCAGCATCTGGCACTTGTAGGTTCTTCCCTTAGCCAGGAAGGTTTTCTTCTGCTCTTTTATGACTAGCCTTCCTGTCCTTCAGGCTTTCTCATTAGCTAAGTCCTTTTCAGCTAAAGATGACCTTTTCTCCTTTACTTTCCATTGCATTTGACTGTTGATTTCCTTCATAATACTTACTATCGCATTTATTTACTTACTAGTTCATTGTCTGTAATCATCTATTCTAGTATAGTCTATGGTCTAAAGTAAGGATGGGCAAACTACAGTTCAAGCCTTGGGTCTAAAAATTGATTTACATTTTTAAAGAGTTATTAAAATAACTTTTTTTAAAAGTGAAGAAAAGCATGCAACTGAGACTTTATGATGTCTGCAAAACCTTAAATATTTACTATCTGACCCTTTGCTGACTCTTGATCTAAACAATAGTTTCCAAAGTGTACATTTCAAGATATATACAAGATAATCCAGTGAGATCTTGTTTATTCTTTTGTAGTTATTTATTGCGTATATTTTTTAAAGTAGATAATATTTAACACAGTATTATGTACATATAACTTATAAGTTAATATATGCATTCATGTATTGGAGATGATGCTGAGACATTTTTTAAATTATGAGCTTATAAAAATTGTGGAGGCAACTGATACTAAAATATATCATTTATGAGGACCAGAGCTGCATTCTCTCCTTCCATATTCTTACCAATTAATACCTGCTCAATATAATATTTTTAAAAATAAATGATGACAGCAGACTTATATTGAGCATATGTCGTAGTCTCTAGGCATTAACTAAGCTCTTGTTATACAATACATTTTTTAATGATCACAAGTACCCTATGACCTAGGTTCTATTACCCCTATTTTACAATCGTGAAGCCGAGAGAGATAAACTACTTCCTATAGGCTGCATTAGTAGTACAAAGTAGAAGTTTAGTTTAGCTGCCCGCCTGAAGCCAGTAGTTTTGTCTAATTTTATTCCTTTTGACTCTTTGCATTAGAATACAATCATATTTTGAAGCTCTTTTTGCCTCAAATGATGAAGTCAAATTGACTTAGAAGGGTCAATCGTTTCCAACAGCAGTCAATATGATGAAAGAGTGTGACTATTTCTAATAGGATAAGTCACCCTCAAAGGTATTAACTCTTGAAGTTAAAATTGGGATATATAAGTCTAAGTAAGTATGCTTCTGCAATTTAGTAAATAAATCATTTAACTTCTATGAGTTAATTTTTTATCTATAAATTGGGGCTATTAATAATATTTATGCCAAATGCCAAAGGTAGTTTTGAAAATTAAATACTTGTGAAAATAATTTCATACTAAGGTCTAGCAGATATTAGTCTGTCTTTAGTCATATATAACTGTATAGGGGCATATTTTTTCTGCTATTATAGTTTTGGCTACTACGTATCATGTTTTGCTTAAACCACTTGGGTAACTGTTCAAAGGAAGCTGCGTCATTCTGGCAGAGGAAGGAATCAGAGCCCAGATCTAAATGTGACATTTCATTTCTAGGCTTCTTATAAGCCCTGGTTTACTTGATCTTAGTAAAAAATGCTCAAAACTACTCTCTGCAGTGCAGATGTAAAAGAGAAAACTAGTATTAATTGCCATGTTCTTTATGCATATATTGGAACATGGAAGGATATAATGCTTTAATTATCACATACTGATCAACATTAGAAGCAAATTTAAAGTTACTATTTAGATTTTTCCAGTGCAACTCCTATTTATTAGTCTTAAACTTAAAAAAAAAATCTTTCACAATGAAAAAAAAATACCATAGCTCTTTAAGCTAATTTTATATTAAATTATAAAATAAAACCCAAAGCACATGCAACATTTTTATTTCAAATAATATCTTTCGCTCATTTTAAATACTGAACTTCCAAGGTCTTAAACTAAATCTGAAAAAGAAACGTTCAAAAGGAAAACGAATCACGTGAAATCATTCTTGTAAAGTTCTACAATTTTTGCCATGAAGCCTTTATCTCCTTCCTTCCCTACAAGTAAGAGTCTTCTGGCTTTTCTTCTACAAGGTGCTTTTGCAGCAGTCACAAGGTTGCACTTTTCTCTTATTCTTTGCCTTTGTTCTTTCTCTAGTTCTAGGTACTTATTAGGAATTCCTAACACATGGAATATGTTTACCAAAGCTTGTAAATATCTATAGATCTCCTTTTCCTCTAAATGATTGCGCCAGTTATTACCTGATGTTCCATGTAGCCATTAATCATGTTCCGCCCTGTGACACAGTTTCTCTTTTGACTTGAGCCATTATTTTATTGCTATTTAATTTTCTGTGGCTCTGTCTCGTTTTCTGTAGTTACACATCAAAGTCCTTAAAGACCAGATTCACTTGCTTATTTTTCAGTCCTAGAGAGTGGAGCAAAACACCTGACAACAGCCAGGCCTTTGGAATTAGACCTGGTTTCAAACCCGGCTCTGTTCTTTATTCCTGCCTGACTCTAGTCAGTTTTGTTACATTGATGATCCTGTTTTGTCAGCTGTAAGTGGGAGTAATAATGTAGTTATAAAGATTGAATTGTATGATTGTGTGATGGGCCAGGCTGCAGCATTGTACACTCCAGGGCTGCCATCCAAAAGGGCTGTGATGTGTGTGGTACTGCCCAATTCATGGACCTGATACATGGGAGGCGCCATACGTGACAGTTATCATGGCTATCACTAAATCCCAAACCCTTCAAATTTTCAAAGTATAAAGAAGACAAGGAGAGGCAAAGTTGAACAATGTGTAAATTGTTGTAGCAAAAGAGCTACCTTTGGCTCAGGCTTCCAGGATCCCACACAGATTTTTATTTTCCTTAGGAACAAGTCAGCTATTTTGTGAAGCTATTATATTTATTGTCTCGATAAGTTTCCTTTAAACAATCAGTTCTTGTCTCTGTTTCATATGATTTGGGAGTGGGAGGTGGATAAGAAAGGAGCTTCTGAGTTAACCGGATTCTCTGACCCTCGAGGTTCTCTTCCCTAGTCTGCCTTCATGGGTTTGGTGATACCAGTCTGTGCTCTCAACAAAGGAGGAACACAGAGAGTGAAGCTTGGGCACTTTCAGGTGTTTTGGAATGTGGTCCAGTCCTTAGGATCAGCATGGATTTAGTTTATCACAGCAAAAAAAAAAAAAAAAAAAAAAAAAAAAAAATATATATATATATATATATATATATAATTTGGATGAGATAAAAGCAGGAAACAGGAATTTAAGGGCTAGTGAATAAAAAATGAAACTCCATGTAATTTTTTAATAAGTTTTGAAGATATGGCCTTAAGGATGGCCTTTGTTTAGTTGAAAGATATCCTTGAACAATTTTTCAGGGTCATAGAGTAAGTGACATTGGTGAAGCAGGCAGAGTGATTACATGTTATTAGATTAATGTCACATTATTGCATCGTATGGAAAAACCTGTCATATTATTAGGCAGTTGCTAAGAGTAAATTACAGGACAATATTAACTGGTTAATAGAATCATAAGATAACAGAGCTAAAGGCACTTTTAGCAATGACTTGCCCAGCTCTCGTCTTCAGGTAAGAGGATGTCTGAATAATACAGGACAGATGTTATTCACATCCCAATGAGCTCACGACAAATAGAAAGGTCTCTGCATTTTTTGGTAGCTCATATGTTTATTTTATTACCCTGAGAGTAAAAATAAATGAATGAATGAATGTAAATGAATCTCATTCTTATCTAACCTAAATTGCAGATGATTAATTTAGATTTATGTTTTCTTTTCTACATCCAACCACAGACTGGTGCTGTAGTGGTGGTGTCACATAGATGGATGACTAAGAACAAGTTCAACTTTTCACCTCTTACTGCACGTCTTCATCTAAGAGAAGCAGAAAGGTTCATTCATTCAACAGATATTTATTAAGCACAAAGCTCTGTAATAGAAATTGAAAATGGAACAATGAGTAAAGCAGAATCCCCACCCTCAGTAGATGTATAGTTTGGTGGGAGGAGAACAGACAAGTAGGTAAAGCTTATTATGCAGTTTGGCAAGTGAAACAATGTTTATTATAAACATGTGAGTGTTATCACATACTGGGAATTGTACTAAATACTTGAGGTACTTCTCTCATTCATCTTACAAGTACTCCTCCATCATAACCTTATAATTATAAAATGACAAGTTAAAGGCAAACTTTTCTTTCTGGTTGGAATGTTCTTTGTGGCATATCTTAAGTTCTTGCTGCTGATGGCTTAGAGTAAATTTATGATCATTACAGCACGTTTTGCTGCTGAGATGTAGAGAAAGTAAGTATTCCAGGCTTTAGAAATCCCTTTTTCTCTCTTCAATTTTTAGGCTTTCCAGACTATTACTTTTCTGTGAGTGTCAAAAAAATTCTGTTCTGGAAGTCAAATGCTTTCTTTTTCTTTGCATTTCTATAGTAACAATTCTGATGCTCCTTAAAGCAGATGGAATTTTTTGGTTAAATTAGGGAAATGTCATGAAAGTAAGAGAAGAAAAAAAGGATTAAGAGCACATTTCAATATACCATCTCTCCTTTACAGTATAAGTGCACATACTTAGATACTTACATAGTTACAGATACTAGGATTCAGTGCACAACCTTCAAAGATTTATCTATTTTAATTAGAGATAATTTGTAAACCCCCATATTACACATTACTTCTAACTGTGGAGTTTCAGGCATCAATGTACTGAGTATGGTTTTTTATTTTCTCTCTACCAATTTTTCTTCTTTGCAGAACCCACTGAGCTAACAATATTCTATACAAAGTTGTTCCTTTATGTAAATTAGTTAATTTGCATCATGTATTACAACTTCTGTAAAATGTTCATAGACATTTATTGTTCCTCAACATTTTTGCATTTGACTCCCTGCATGTCTCTATTACACATATGTATGATTACAGTTCTTTAAAGTAGTCATTATGCTGATGATAATGATCCAGAATGGTCATAAAGGTAGTCTCTGATTACTTTTAACAGCAAATACAAGGACACAGTGCTTGAGTATATTTAATGGCAAATGGTATGGTGATAAAGAAGACAGTGGTGATGACCAATTTGATCAGTCTATTACCTGAGTAAAATAGAAATTAATCATTGGAGAAAGAAAGGCTTCCCCATCGCCTTTATTGTGTTACAGGCTATTACATACAGTTCACGCTCCTAAGCTGAAGACTTACCAAAGTATGAACTTAAAAAAATTAGTTTGGATCTTGAAGCTTACAACTGGCCTAAGTGCAAGTGCTGTTGCAGTCTGTATTGGTTAGCGAGAAGTCCGTCTGGTGGGCCCCCTGTATTATTGTCCTCCTCTCCCCTCCCACCATGGCTTTGAGTGGAACTTGCTGTGCTGGCAGTTATTGTCCTTGAATACATTTCCTTCCTAAGCTTTAACAGATGGTGTTAAGATGGCCAAAATGGAAGTATATTCTTTTAGGTTCAGTGATTCTCTCAATCTTTGGTAGAATTTTCTTTCTTCCTGGATGAACAGGAAGCTGTAAGTATGCCTGGGCACCTTAGAGAATGTGTTAGAAAGAACATGGTTAGATAATATCTCTCTTCTTGAAGTCCAGGTTATATTTGTAATACACATGTATCTCTGCTGCTCTATTCCTTTCTGTCTTTCTCTGTTTATGTTTTTCTCTCTTATTCCCTTCTGCAACACCCCATAACCACATTATAGGATAGAGTAAATGTGTGTTTGCTCTCTAGGCAGCATGAGAAATAACAGATGTGATGAGGCTTTTGGGAGGAGAATTATAATGCACAATGCATGTGCTAAGAATAAATGGGGAAAGTTGTTATCATTATTTATAATAATATGTCCTGAGTATATTATCATCTGTCTGCTGACTTTATATTTTAATGGGACAGGCAAGATGTTTTAGGACTAAAACATCAAGCACCTAAGAAGGTTATGCTTTAAAGACACTATTCACAACCATAGAGAAAAAACAAAAATCCTTTAATTTCCCCTGAAACTCTTCCTGAACTTGTTCTCTCTTTTATTTGGTGAAAAGTGGTGGAGCTGCATACAAATAGATCTGCCTGACCCTGAGTGGTGCTTCAAGACTCTTTTAACTATTTACTTGGATTCTGGAGGTCCAGTGAGCCTGCAGTCCTGTTCATGTGAATAATATTAGAAAGAGTAGAGAGACAGAGATGGAGATAGAGAAATAAAGGGAGTGGAGCAGAAACTGCAGACAATGCAGCATTATGGGAAGGGAAGTAGAAAAGGACTGGTAATCATTGCCTGTAATCCGAATGTATAGCTTTACCTGGCCTGTCATATAATTCTATTTTGGCCAGGTGATCACCGGGCTATATATTTCTCTTTTGAAGCACAAAGGAAATGAAGCCTTTAATAGCACTACCAGGCTGTGTGTTAGAAAATGAGATGCTCCTGTTGCTGTTGGAGCCTCAGGTTGTTCCTGAAATGTAATTGTGACACCCCCTGAGAACACGGTGTGCTGTAGAATAGCACAGTCTAGGTGCTGGTATTTCAGTTGGCAAAGTTCCCATCTCTGCCTCAGACTCTTTCTCCTGCCACCCAAGGCTCCAGGCAGTGACAACTAAATATTGCTCTGCATGGTCATTTGTCTGAAAAAAAAAAAATAGCTTTAGAACTGTACCAGCTTTATGGATCATCAGTTGTGGCATTTATGTAAAATTTGAATCTAGCCACCAAGAGATTTGCTAGAAAAGAAAAATTTACATAGCAAAATCAAATTTCAAGTCGGCATTATTCACCATATAGTAAACCACAAATTGAGCAAAAGGGAAAACAAAACCAAAATTCACCTTTAAATCTAAATGTTGAATCTTAAAACCAATGTTAACCTCTAATTCATTGGAAGTTTAATGATCTCCTTTATGTCTGGTTAAATCCAAAGTTCAGTGGTCAGTAAAATATTTTGGTTTGTTAGATTTTTATCTCTTTATAGCTTAAGTTTTATAAATAGAGATGGGTTACTGGTTTAAATGTTTTCCACAGCTAGATACAGAAAAATACTATTTTATTAGTTCTGGGACAATCAAGTTCTTCTTGTGAGAGAGAGAAGGAAGCCAGCCTCCACAGTGGGGAAGGTAAGAGAGAGAGGAAGGAATGGCAGAGTGATGATGTTTGGAGCAGGGCCACCCATATTGCAGAAGCCTCAAAGCAGGCCGAAACAGAGCTATGGGAAGGAGGAACCCACCTGGATGTTGAGTTTCTGCCATGGTTCTCCCTAATAATTTTATTTTGCCCCAGAGAGGTATAAATTTTCAGAAAAAAATATTGAGTACCTCTTAAGTGCAAAATGGAGAGAGACAAAGAGAGGCAATAAAGAATAAAAAGAAAATAAGTATGTAATGACAATGGACACTTAGAAGGTCATGCTTGTCACAGGAATGGAACAAACAAAAGTGATTTCCAGTTTTTTTGAGACATTCTTCCCTACTGAGTTTAAATTTGTTAATATACTAATTAATTAATTTTAATTAATAAAATTAAACTACATAGGTAAATATATCTATTAAATAAGCCATTAATTTTGAACACCGCATTTATTTGACATAATTTTACAAATTACAAAGTAAAATTAATATGAAGATTGGTTCTAGAGTTAAGTTCAAATGACTCCTGACTAAAGCCATAGCAAGGTGCTGCTAAAAAAAACAATCCTGTGATGACATGGGTTGGGTTCTCTGTTTCTTTTGCCCAACTGGGTCCGTGTCATTTGCTGGTCTCCTGTTATACAACATCTTGAGTAGCCCCCTTTTAACATCAAATATTTGGGGGAATCCCTGCATGTAATGGTTACTTGAATTATTTTTTGACTGAGGAAATATATATATTTATATAAAGCTATAGTGAATGCTTTTCTTGATCACAACAATGAAACATATTTGAAGCAGTAGAAAATAATATTGATTTGGCTTAATGATAATGACTGGGCAACATGTAGATTCACAGACCAGTTTACAGTAATGTCAGGGCCACCACTTCTGTGGCACTTTGAGGAAGGAGAGGGTACCTTTAACTGGCTGCCTCGGGAAGACTTTGTTGGTGAGACTTCATTTAAAATTTGTGCTTCTAGGCCTCCCTGTTTCTAAACTTTGCACTATAAGAATGTAGCTGATGGCATCATGGTGTCAGGTTGCTGAGCAGTATCTAGAAGCTATTGGTATTCTCACTATAGGGTAAAAAGATGAGCTATTCTACTGGCCAGATGTAACTCTAGCTGGCATTTGAATCTGAGTGACACGAGGAGCTTCTCTCTTTGGAACTCTAGGATGCTTATGCTAATCTCTTCCTAAACAGAATTTGCACACAATATTGGCTTCTAACTCTTTAAAGCAGGACTGCGGGCATTCTCTTCTATTATATTTATATTTAGCCTACTAGAAAGTTAAAGAAAAAAGAACCCCTTTTAAAACGTGTTGCTCAAGATAAGATGGAGCTCTTTACTTGAGACTAGAGAATATTTGATCCCTTGGGGGCCCTGTCCAGCTTTCATTGAGGACCTTCCAGCATCCCTGACAACTCCATGTGACACTGCCCCCTGCCCCTAAGATGGCTTGTGTAACATACATGCTCGACTTCAAGTGAATTGTTATCATTTCTCACCTGGAAGTTTGAAACTTGCACCTGAGAGGCACAGAGTCTGGAAGTTTCAGAGCTAAGCTACATTTTGGGAAGCTTTCTAAAGAGGGGAGGCATGGACTTTAAGTCAAAGATGAGTTCCATGGGCTAATCGGTATCTTCCCAATAACTCTCTACGTTTTTTTTCTCGAGCTAAGCAGAAGTAGATTCTATTATTTGCAACCCAAAGAACTTTAAATGTATAAGTGTTTTGGACCATGAAAGTGAACTATTCTTTTTTAGATTCTAGGTTAAACTCACTGAAAAAAAAATTATGGATTCTTAAAATTGAGAGTTGTAGGCCACATATGCATTAGAAAGTTGTAGGATTCAGACTAGCCCAGTGAGAAATCTGCATTCACATTTACATTGTCTATGACCAACTTTGTGTTTTCATAGAGGTGGGTAGGGAATAGCAGTGCTTTCTTTTGACCACTTCCAAGTTTTATGAGACTTTATCATGTGCAGAAATTTCCTTTCTCTGACCCTATAGAAAGCTCATCCAATGACTTGGCATCATTAGACTTGACCAAGCTTATCTGGCTAATGTTACTTTTAAAGGGGGGCAGTCCTTATTTCTTCCCCTAACTATAAGGGCTGTTTTTAGAAGGACTTAAAAAAAATAAGTTCTCTATTTAAAGCACTAATTTTATATTGGTAAATGTAAAAAAAAAATAGAAAATCTTATCAGAAAAAGTATACATTTGCATTTATAGTATAATTATGTTAATATAGTAAAAATAAAAACAAGTATTTACATAAAAAGATTTAAGGGGCAATAGACCAAAGTACTAATAGCCATTTGAAGGGGCAGTGGAGTTACAGATATTCCCCTCTCCACCATTTTCTCCAGTTTTCCAAACTTTCCATAATGTCTCATTGCATCCAAAATAACTTTTGAAAACAGGATATAGGAAGAATAAATAAATACACCTAATCCACTTTAAGATCAGAAAAATGAAAGAGAAAAGGAAGAAAAAGAGAGAGGAAGAGAAAGAAGGAGAGAAAGAAAAAGGAAGGAAGGAAGAAAGGAAAGAAGAAAGGAAGGAAGGAAGTTAGAATTCGATATTCTCAAGTATTGTAAGATTATCAGAAGGAAAAAAAACTGATAAAACAGTCTTGAAAAACTTTACACTTTGACATTTGATCTTGAAGTACCAGGAGAATTTTAAGTTTATTTTCAGTTTATGAATGACTGAGTGATGTTTGTGTCAGCATTAAAAAAAAATGGGATAGAAACTAATGTACTTTTTTCTTCAGTGTAACAGTTTGAAATGCTCATACCCCTAGGGATGAAGCAGCTGCTTTTCAGAGAACTGCTCCAGGTGTAAATTAAGAGGTTATTTGGCAGAGTTGTCCTCTTTGTCTAAAATAGAATTAAATGACACAAGCAACAAAGAGAAACCCCCTCCTAGATTCAAAAGAACGTGAACAAAAATTGGTTTTAATAAAAATCATCTTTCTACTCTCTTTCAGAATTTTAATGTAAATATATTGTCCCAGGAAATATTTTAATTAAAAATTTAATCATTTTACATAAATAATGTGCCGAAGTTGCTATATATTTTGTGGACTAAAACACTAACACCTTCTTTAACATGGTGTGCTCATATGTTTACATATCAAATACAAGAGGACCTTACTCAAAGCATATAAGAAACAATTAAGGAATTTAATGATTTAGGAATTAGAACTAGATTGGCCTTTACAAACGACCTAGACCAGTGCTGTCCAATATAACTTTTTGAGATGATGGCAATGTTCTATATCACTAGTCTTACATAATTACTTGAAATGTGGCTGGTATGAGTAAAGAACTAAAATTTAAATTTATTTAAATTCAAACTAAATAGCTACATGTGGCTAGTGCTCCAGTACAGATTATGCTTATTTGGCAGATAAAGAAATCAAGAGGCTAAGTGAGAAGCCTAAGACAACTGTCAAATCTACTATTACTATTTTCTATCAATTTTCATTAAGGAGAAATTAGTTAACAGAAGGAAGATGAGTGAGTTTGGTACATTAGTGTTCTAAAAAATGCTCCCTGATAAACGTTTATTTTGAGCTTCTTGAAATACCTAGAAATCACCCACCCAGTAGAAAACAACCACCCAAATAGATTAAGCCCTACAAGCCTACTCTGAATAATACACTTGGTAGTATTTTGAAGTCTTCAAAGCTTGTTCACACATATGATATTCTCTAATTTGCTCTTTTGAACAACCACATCAGATTGAAAGAGAAAATATTATCTCCACTTTATATATGATAGGCCAGATGATTAGCTTAAATCATCTGGAACCTGGAAGTTCGTCTTCTGGAAAAGAAGGTTTTGACTCTCAGTTCAGCTTCTTTCTGTTATACCTGGCTGTCTTTCATCTAAGTCCCTGAGAAAGGTGTAGACCTGGGAAAATGCCTTAGTATTTAAGGCAAATTGGGGGAGCCCCACAGAACAGAAACATCTTACACAAAACATGCTCTGGCAAAAGTCTGGTGGGAAGTAGTATAGACTCCAACATCAAGAAGATACAGGATTGATACCAGTATGTTAAATTTACTAGAAGTATACCTTGAGAGAATTACTTAATCTCTCTAAATACCACTTTCCTGATTAGTACAATGAGGACAATAATGGTACCTAGTAGACTTCTTGTGTAGGGCAAATGAAATGATTTGTGAAAAGTGCTATGTACAGTCATATAGTAACTGCTCAGGGCATGTTAGCTATAATTACACATATTAACATGAAAAGACATAAATTGTGTTTTTATTACTTTATTGGCCTATTTCAAGATTCAGAACTAGGAGATGGTAACCTTGGGTTTGACCTACTTTAAAGCACTACAAAATCCCTTAACATTTTCCCCACATTCTTTCCTTCTTCTATAATTCTCCATTATTTTTCTTCCACTACACCACCATCAGGAAAATGTAATTGAGTTTCTACCCTGGAATCCCTCTTTCATGGCTGTAACCTCTGTGAAGTTCT
This sequence comes from Macroglossus sobrinus, assembly GCA_004027375.1. Classification (NCBI taxonomy): domain Eukaryota; kingdom Metazoa; phylum Chordata; class Mammalia; order Chiroptera; family Pteropodidae; genus Macroglossus; species Macroglossus sobrinus. The sequence continues at coordinate 116,763 of PVKZ01001899.1, read as the reverse complement.
AGGGGAACTAGTAAGGGCAGACACAGAGTGGCTGGTTGGATCTTGGAAATACAGATTAGTTCCCTGACATCCACCATTATTGTTGGAGCAGCAGCGTGTAGCCGCACCCCCAGTTCAAAGGAATATATCTTAACAAAGTGTTCTAAATTAAACTCTTTCTCTCTGTAGACACATTTGTCCCCACACTTCTACCATCTTTACCACTGTAAATATTGAGTCATTATCAAAATAGGAAAAATCAGCCTTTGTCCCCAATTCAGAGGTCATAGCCAATAAACTTTGTTTCTCCTTCTCCAGCCATCTTGTAACCCATAGGCTCGTTCATGGCTTTGGAAATGTTCAGGATGGCCCCCAAAACATCTTGATATCAAGGATATCATTTAGATCTATAGATTTCCTCCCTAGTGGTCATCCCTGCTATGGGAGAAGAATACCCAAATCATGTAGATCATACATGTAAAGTAAGGGAAGGTTGAATACTAATACTCTAAGTTAAAATGATAACCTGTTGTCCTCTCTGATGGGAGGAAATTCATAGCACAGAAAATGGTAAAAACACCATCCAGTGAGGTCAATCTTTTCTCTGTGGTATGGGTGAGTATAGCTCATCCAAATTCCATTAATTACCATTCTTTTAAGAGCATTCCATGTCAGTACATCCTCCCCCTATGGATTATTCAAATGGATAGAAAGGTTGTAAAATCTTTCTTTGGCTAATATGGATGAGGACAAGGAGAGAGTATAGTAATGTTAGGGCCCCAATCTCAACAGAACATAACAAATATATAATAATTACTGTGACCAGTCATGTGCCATATATCTCCATTCTGGTCAGAGCTTCTATTTTTGTTTTTGTTAAAAATTTGCATCATAGCAGGAGTGTAGATAGATACCTATAAAGTTCTTTTAGCAGCTAGAAAAAAAAATTCTGGTTAAAGCATGGTGCTAGTGTAATCATGATCACAAATTTGATCTCTACATAAGCCAGTTAGATAAAACATTCTAGTTCACATTTATAGACTGAACCCCAACTAGGACAACCTTTTAAGCAGTGTACATACTAGATAAGATGAATGGACTACAGAATGTTTGTGGCACATTTACCTCTCATGGTTACTGGAAAAAGCAACACAAAGACCTTGGCCTCATATCTGAAGGACAAAACATTATTAACAACAGAGTGAGAAATTGCTAGACCTAGGTTCAAGCCCAGACCACTTACTAGCCATATGACCTTGGGCCTTTGAATTGTGATTGTGCTATTTGGAAAAAAGAAAAAAAAGAAAGCTTTTCTTCCTTTATCACAAAGGGTGTTGTGGTGAATAAATGAAAGAATAAATGAGCAATCTCTTTTTAACTGTCAAGTGCTTATACAGGTAAAAGATACTATTAATATTTATAGTCTACATGCTCAGAGATTTTTTTATAGTTGACATTGTTTGTTCTCCCCTGCCCCAGGGTAGCTTTAAAAAATATGCCCCATATTTCTGTTATGATGGCATTTAGACCCCTACTTTATCAAAGTCAGGGACAAACTTTCATAAATTCTTCTTCTTTATTGAAATAGAAACCCCATATATCTCTAGTGGCACATTATCACCAACAAATACTCAGTATGATGAATGACTGTGAAACAGAGTTGATGGTCACTGCATGATTATTCTGCCATATAAATTACATTAAAACAACATTGTGTAACACCTGCAAGACAAGGCTGCCTTTTTGAGAAGTTATTTTTAGTTGATAGGGTGGAAAGAGAGAGAGATGGGCAGGGTGCATGTAACTGCCTCCTGATGAGCTGTAAAAACATCAAGAAAACATAGGGCAAGTATGGCTTTGCTTTCTGTTTTACGTACCTTCATATTGCACAGCTGAGTTGTAAATATTAAAACCATAAACACAGAGAAGCTCTTAATTTTCTCTCTTCCATTGAATTAGGCCTTAGTTTAAAAGTTACCCAAGATCTCAGAAATTATCTCTTTAAAATATTAAGCTGGTTTCAGAGAGAAGTGGTTCATTGACCTGGGAGCAAGGGGAATATGCTTGTGTCTCTATACCTTAAACTTTGACACTGTTGAGTGAATTCCTTAACAACTTAAATCCTGAGGGGAAAATGCTATGTTTAGTGAGAAATAAAAGACATAAAACACTTTGACCAGTGATTGATAATAGAAAGGAGACAAATCTCAGTGAACTGGAAAAGATATTTCAAAATCAGACTGAGTCAATGCTAAGTCACAGAGACTAGACCAGAAAAAAACCCTAAATCTTTGCAGAGCCTCTGGGTTCCTGGTTGGAATATCAGCCTCTGGGACAAAAGAAAAGTACTACCTTGTATTCTGAGGTATTTCAGGAGGGTACCCAGATAAGCTAGGCCAAGATTAAATATAACTTCTCATTCCTATAAGAATTCATACCAGATGTATTTTCCTCAGGCCTTTAAATAGGAAAATGTCCAGTTTCTTGAGATGCAATGCAGAGTTGCTACACAACTGCTGATATGAGGAAAAGAACAGAATTCTTCTTGCTGAGAAAGTCATTACACTTCCATTGGGGGAGACCTTGATTTTGATCCATTTCTCTTGAGAGGGAGAGGGGACCCTTGCCTAATTTGTTTTTTTTTCTAGATGCTGTGCTCATTAAATCTTCTGGTAGATATGACTCAAAACATGGCTTTACTCCCTAGAGCCTCAGGAAAGATAAAGAGAATTTCAGTGTATTTTAAATAAGGTCTTTTGCTTAGAGTGGGTATTAAAACTATTGATAAAGATGCTTATTTAGGAATATACATATATGGGATCTGTGATAATATCTGCCAACACCTAATAACCATGAAATTATTGTGTGTGCTTGCTTAGATATATTTTTTTTTAAATTAATTATTATTTTTTTAATAGTCACATTGGTTAATAAAAACCAGTAAGTTTCAGGTGTACATTTTATGCTTAGACATTTCTATTTCCAGTCTATTGCCTTAGTGAATTAATGGTTGATATTTTTACAAAGGATTGTTAGGCTGTCTCACAATGATGATCATGCTTGCGCTTATTTTCTATAACCTAGATTAATTGCTAAATCATTTAAAAAATCTTAAAGTACCTTCAAAATTATTTTGCAAATGATTTCACTATAGACATGGTTTAATAGCTTGTTTTTTGGTGGCTTCTAGCTCTGATATATGTTAATGCAAATAATGCAATTTTTACACGAATGTCGTGTCAGCTCTTTTCTGGGATGTGGTTAGAAACTGGATATTACTTGATGGCATTTAGCTAGAGGACCCCTCCTCCTATGAGATTTTCAAGGGAGCCATTCAGACAAAGAACAACATTAAACAGGCATTTTTATTTGCTTTTTAACAAACTGTTTTGATCCTGATCTAAGCATGATACCACCACCTGCGCACCCGCTCCCGCACACAACACACATTAGTAGTTTCATCCAATAGAAAAGAGTTTTAGCAATGTGGTACAAAGGATTTAGGTAACTTTAGAGACTCTAATCAAATACATAATTTATTCCTGGCAGCTCCCAAGGCCATGGGCTCAGAGAGTAAGACAATTTTAAATTCAAACAAGCCTCAGGAGAGAGTTGTATGTGACCAACAGATATTTTCCAGCTTCTTCCATCATTTGCTGTATATACGTAGGGGTGCAAAAATACAAAGAATAAACTAGATGGCAAATGGTTATGATAGAAGGAAGGTTAAAAACCTGGGCTCTGGGATCATGTGCTTTTGTTCCTAATCAAAATAATATTCCTTGTTATGTGATGTTTATGCTTCTAGGATAAAGCATGTGGCTTAGACTAGAGACCTATGTAGAGCTTTTACTTCTTCATAATCCTAAAAATTAAAATCCTGTACTCTTCACCTCCAGATAGCTATATGGTATAGGAATTTCCGTTGCATCTTGGAAACAAAGAATAGCCAGCTCAGGTATCCATGCAAAAAGAAAGAAATCTTTGCTGGTTCCCAAGACAAGTCATGGTGACTTAATTGGTCCTTCTACATGGGCTTAACTGAATTCCTAACAGTTACTTTAAAATTAACATGCCCAAACAGGGGTCTCCATATCCAACTTCTAGTTTAAACCTGCATATCCTTAAGTCTTTCCCATATCAGTTTATAGCACCCAATTGCTTGGGCCAAAAGTACCTATGAGTCACCCTAAATTCCTCCTTTTTCCTTATTCTCAACCACAGTGTTTAATCCATCCATAAACCCTCTGGTTTCATTGCCAAAATGTCTCCTGAATCCATACATTTCTCTCTCTTTTCACAGCTTCTATGCTCGTCCAGGCCTCCATCACTTTCTGCCTGGATTACTGTAACCATAATGTTTTTACTATGGCCCTGCTCCCATTCTTGATTTACCACAATTATTCCCAGAACCACAGCCAGGATTAGGTTAAAACTATATATCAATTGATATTCTTTTCTGTGTAAAATCTTCCAGTAGCTTCCCATGCACTGAGAATAAAATCTCAACCTCCTGGTCAACCTGGCTATCGTGGCCCTTCCTGGTTCTTCATAGCCTGGTGGCTACTTGTAACACCTGATCTTGACCACTCCCTACCCAACTCCTAACTCTGCTCCAGTCTCTTTGGCCTTGCTCCATCTTGTCTTTTCATAACTGGTTCCTTCTCTTTATTTAAGCTAAGTCATCATCACTCTAGAGAGGCCTTTTTAGACATCTTAAATTAAATGTTACCTCTTTATCCCAGTCCCATTACTCAGTACTCTTTTATTCTTAGCATTTTTTAAAAAATATAAAATGATCAAATTTGTTTGTTGATATATATCTTGTCACCTCTTACTACAATAGAACTTCTGAGCCTATTAATCCTGCTAACCCTCAGGGACTAAAAGAGTGTCTGGCTTGCTCCATAAATGAGTGATTTTAAAAGTCACCCTCCGAAAGTAAATGTTGCTCAATCAATGCTCTGCAATAGGACCAACTGATTTGACATCTCTGGCTTTTGAGAAACAAGAAGAAAGAGGGGAGAGATGGGAGCACATGGGTGAATGCTTTCCTCCACTTTGCATCAAGTAGCATATGTTATGTGCTGTTAAAGACATAAATTTACTGAGCTCTAAGAGCATGTTGTGTAGTTGGGGGGGAGGTGGTATGTGTATAACATGAATCAACAAAAGAATTATATAACAAATTCTAATAAATTCAACAGGAATTTAAAGAGGGAAAGATCATTATGAAATGTAATAGTTGAGCAAGGCTTCATGAAAGAAGGATTGTCTGTGATATATGCAAGGGGGGAAATATGAAAAGAGAGAAGAGGAGAGGGCTTCCCAGGCAGAGAAAGGGTCATAAATGAAGGAAAAGAAGTTTGAACAAGGACTGGTTTGGGCCAGATTTTGCCTTCAGAAAGCCAAGAAGAGAGTAAATTAGATCTTGCTTAACCCATATGTATTTAGAAAGCTCAAATAAGTTTTTTCAAGCAACTTACTATTCAATGTTCTAAAAATATGGTTTTCTTCACCATTACTTAAAGAGTTTAACTTCCAAAGCCATCTCAGTAGAGCCTTTTGGCAGAAGAGAGTAAAGAATTAATCTAAAGCACCTATCATTTGTAGTTACTAAACTACTCAGCAAAAACCCAGCCTAGTGTGAGTCTCAAACTTTCACATGTATCTAGATCACTCAAAGGGCTTATGAAAACACAAATTGCTCACCTGAACCCCAGAGATTCTGATTTAGTAGATATGAATGGGAGCTCAAGAATTCTCATTTCTTGCAAACATTACTCAAAAACAAGTAAGTAGGATGGAAGGTGGTTTTTTAAAGCATTCCTTTTCTTGTTAAGGCTCTGGTGGTATTTTTTTGGTAATTGGGTTTCATTAGTTAAACAAATATTTATTATCTACTCTGAACCAGGCACTATTGCTGGGGTTTAAGAGTAAACAAGAGATCATAGTTTGTGTACACAGGAGTTTGTAATTTCTCTATGGAGGTACATAATACATGAATAAATTAATAATATGATTTAAACATAACTTAAAAATTACATATTTCAGGGAAATTATTTTGTACTAGTGATGTGGAAAGAGGGAAAGAGGATTGTTTGGAGAAGACAGGATGCTATTAATAGGTAATTTGCAAGAATATTTGTACCAAAGTGTGTTAGAAAGGGCAGCAATGTGGCTGTCCCCTTTTGTAGTCTGTGACATAAAACTATTGTAACTATGCAGTTACAATGGTCCCAACATAAAGCCTCTTCTCTTTTTCTCTTTCATTCCCTTCTGCTTTTAGATATTGCTGTCAAATTAATCTCAGTGGTATAAAAAGTACATAAGCTATGAATAATGCATGATAAACATACGTTTTATAGCAATGTATGCTACTGGGATGAAATTGACAAACAAAACTGTAAACATGTTAGAGGGTGGGAGCTCTTCATTCACCAGATGGAGAGGCATGAAGTGGCTGTTTAATAACTTTCACTGTTAGAATAATAGGGAACTTCACTGCACATCCACAGCTTCCTTCAAGACATTGCCAGTCTTGGGCCATTACTAAATGATCAGTGACATGGTTCTGATAAAGTGATTTTGTAGAGAATTGTGGAATGTCTAAGCTTTAACTTAGTCTTCTCTCTCACATCTTGAACTAGATAGAATTCAATAGAAGTTACTTTTGCAAAGAGATATAGATTCAAACATGCTTATATAGATTAATGTTTCATCTTGTAGTATTCTCCTAAAACCTTCATGGTTGACCCTGAAGATCTGTTTTTACAATATACTAATATATTCAAAAATGCAAATACGTAAATACAAGATCAATTATAAACAAAGCCAGATACACCTTGTAAATTGTTGAACAATTATCTATTATCAGATGACTATTACATAGTTTTATTCTTCTTGTATTAGTTTGTTAAGGCTACCATAACAAAATACCATAGACTGAGTGGCTTAAATACAATTTAAATTTATTTTAAATTTACTTCTCACAGTTCTGGAAGCTAGAGGTCCAAGATGAAGATGTCGGCAGGTTTGCTTTCTTCTAAGGCCTCTCTCTCTACTTGGCTCGCAGATGGCCACCTTCTTGCTGTGCTCTCCCATGTTTTTTCTTCTGTGCACACATCCCTACAGTCTGTTTGTGTGTCTACATTTTTCTTATGAGGCCACTGGTCAGATTAGATTATGGCCCACCCTAATTTTAACTAATTACCACTTTAAAAGCCCTATTTCCAAATACAGTCACGTTCAGAGCTACTGGAGGTTAAAGCTTGAAATACGAATTTTGAGGGAACACAATTAAGTCCATAAGTCCAATCTTAATATGTGTTTTTGGTCTTGAAAATCAATGAGTAGGATTCAGAGAATTCATGCAGCACTTGCTTTGGGGATAGAGAGAGACACCTCACATATACTCCCAGAACCCAGTTATGAAACAAATGAGTTCTAATAGAAACTTTGAAAGTTCTGTGTTTTCTTGAGATTTTACAGAAAGGAGAGGCTTCAGCTCTAATATTGTTCTGATAAGGAGATAAAAAGATGGCATGCTGCAAGAATTAATAATAGAAGGACATTACTTATAGATGGAGGAGCAGAGAAGCTTTGTGTAATAGGTGACATTCCATCTGGGCCTTGGAGAAAAGGTAGCAGGTAGATGTGAAGAAATTATAGAGTATAAGAGGCAAGACAAAGGCATGGATGTGGGAGAGTGTGGCATGTATAAGAAGGTTATCTTTTTAAAAATATACCAAAAATGATGCATTTTCTGTAAATTATCACACTGATTTCCACCCAGAACCCCATGAGCTGAACTAAACAAGGATTTACACTCTTTTGCAATGATAAGGAAATATAAGCTCAGAGAGGTTGAATAGCTAATAAGAGAAACAGGATTGAGAAAATGGTAGTTAGACATGATTAGGCAAAAAACAACCCATGAAATTAATGGAGACATTGGGAAGGTCAGAGAATTTTCTAGAACATATGAGCCGGGATTTGAGCCAATTTTATTTGAAATTTAATGCACAAAGTGACTTCGGTTGACACCAAGATATGAAAATCAAATATATGTCTATGATTATCTTTTTCATCAATATTATGCTTATAAACCATTCAGCATTGTTTTTAGATTCACAGAGCAATAGAAGGGATGGGAAGGAAAGGTTATCAATACATTTGAGTAAAGACTTTATTTTTGAGGAGATTCAAACAGAACTTTTGTGAGTGAGATAGTTATTTTAAGTCTTCGCAGAGAAAGTCAAAGGAAGGCATGCCTTACACTGGATAGTGTAAATTTTGATGTCGTAGGATGCATGGGATATCTATTTTTTGTTTTTCTTCTTATCAACTAAATGTATGTCTTTTCTCACTTTCCTTTTTTTTATACCTGGGTATTGTTGGCATTTGCTGCCTAGAATCATATCCCATCAGACCAGGGCTTATGAGAAGGCATGTAGATCTACGTGATCCTGCTAGAGACTGGCATGGGAGATGGGCGAGGACAGTGGTTCTCAAAGTGAGGTCCCTAGGTAAGCAGCATCAGCATCACCTGGAGTAATGTTTGCTAGAAATGTGAATTCTCAAGCCCCCATTCATATCTACTAAATCAGAATCTCTAGGGGTCGGGAGAGCAATCTGTGTTTTCACAAACCCTTTGGGTGATCTCGATACATGTGAAAGTTTGAGACTCACACTGAGCTGAGATTTTGCTGAGTAGTTTAGTAACCACATATGATAGGTGCTTTATATTAATCCTTTACTCTCTTCTGCTAAAAGGCTCTACTGAGATGGCTTTGGAAGTTAAATTCTTTAAGTAATGGTGAAGAAAACTGTAGTTTTAGAATGTTGAATAGTAAGTTGCCTGAGAAAACACAGTGGCTGCCAACTAGGCTGTTTATTGTAGAAAACAACTTGGTTAAAAGATTTACTTGAAGCAGAGCAGGGGGTGCCAACTATTTCTCTAACTTCTACCTTCACCATCCCACAACTTGGGTTTCTGTCATTATTTTTCTACTACAGCTATCAAATTCATCCCACTTCCTTTTTATATTCACCACAATCACTCACAATGTAAATGAACTCCAGTTTACTTTTAAGTGTCCGAGTTACCTCCAAGCTTCAGAGAAGCCTTTCTCCCAGAATTTCTGCCTCCACATGACTAGAGATTAAACTATGTTTATGTGTATGCTCCTGGGCTCACATGTAGTTTGCCTAATGTGAATGGGTATAGAGGAGTGATGGATAAAAAGTAGTGATAGTTGCTTTCACTTAAAGGGGACCTTGGAGGCATACATTCAACAAATATTAATCATTATTATTTTGTGTGCTTTGCAATGAGAGAAGACACATATAAATAGCCAAAATACAATAAGATACAATGACAAAATAAGGGTACATTTAAAATGTAGAAAACTAGATAAGGAGAAATTAATGAGGTGGGGGAAGAGCTAAGAAGGAGAAGTACAAAAAGGAAATAACAATTGGCACTGGTCCTCAGGGCCTAGTTCACTAGCTAGAGCAATGTGAGAAGGGACTGTTGGATAAAGGAGGTATCACAAGCAAGGGCTTGCAGATGGGAAAGGTGCTTCGGGAATATTCCCAGTAGTGCAGTGTGGCTAATATATAGGGGACAAAGCAAAAGTGGCTACAGACAGAAGTGAATCATACTCCAGGATCAGACTATGAAGGCCCTTTCCTTACTCTCATAAGTATTGATGTAATCAGTATTTAGATGACCACATTGAGTAGTGAGATCAGAATCAAAATTTAGAATATAGATTGGGATATGGACTATAAAGAAGGGGTGGTCGTTTGAATAAACAAGTCATAGAAAATAGTTTTTGTTGTCACAATCAAAGCATAACAAAATAGATCCTCCTTTTTATTGTATATGTTACTATGGTATTTTTAGATCTAGCCCTAAGATTTTGGAAGCAAAAGAAGCTTCAGATGAGTGTCAGTGTACCTCTTAATATCTTACTTAATTGAATTGGAGTTCCACTCAGATGAATTTTCATAGATCTTTTTTTCTTTCCTAACATCCTAGAAGCTAGAAAAATGATTGAAAATTTTCCTTTAAATTGTGAACTGTTAGAACTTTGACCATTAGAGGCATAATGAGCAAAGGTCTTTAAAAAATAAAAGAAAAGAAAAAAAAGAAAAAAAAAGAAGCTGTAAGGAGTATTATCATCATGTCTACTAACCCTTGGTACCCACTTTCAAATTCTATCCTGCTAAACCCTACAAAAACAAGAAACCCAGAAACCACATTCTCCTTCTCCTACAGCCCTACAGAGACAACTAAGATTTCTAAATGAGCTTATTTTTAAATATAAGAGGGAAGAGTTTACTCCCACGCAAATTTTACCATGGTTATAGTTCCCAATTTTTATTATACATACAAGTATACAAGGCACTCTATAGATCTTATTGTTTTCCTCTATGTATTTTATGGCTTTGGGTTTTACATCTAGGTCTTTAATCCATTTTGAATTAATTTTTTGGTATGGTATAAGACAGTGGTCTAGTTTCATTCTTTTGCATGTGGCTGCCTAAATTTTCCAGCACTATTTACTGAATAGGCGTTTCTTTCTCCATTTTATGTTCTTGGCTCCTTTGTTATAAATTAGTTGTCCACCTATATTTGGGCTTATTTCTGAGCTCTTACTTCTGTTGCTTTGGTCTATGTGTCTGTTTTTCTGTACTGGCAGATCTTTAGTAAGTATTTTTGGAGGAGGTGCAATGTAAAATTTTCTGTGAAGAGTAAGTAAGATTTTAATGGAGAAGGCAGAGGGAAGAGTATATGTATATATGCAAAGACACAGATATGGAAAAATTGAGGCAATTTGGGGGCAAAAAGTAGAGAATAACAAGTAATCTGATAGATCTAGAAAATATGGTATGAATGGAGGATATTGTAAGATAAGGTTAGAAAAATTCTTTCAATTATATTTAGAGTATAACTTGAACGTTATACTCTGGGATTCAATATTTCTTGAAGTAGACATTAAAGAAAGTTTCTGGAGGAGATAGCAGTCAAGGTAGATGTTTCTAGATTTAAGAAAACTTATAGGTTGAGGGGGAAGGGCTAATTCAGAGGTAATATTTGAAGACATGAGAGAGAGGAAAATTGGCATCAAAGATGAAAACTTAGAAAGCATTTTCGAAGTCAGGAAAGAAAAACAAGCATAAGTGAAGATGATGAGAAATTGGGAGGTGGAGTGAGTTTATTCCAGACAGCCTGGATCTTGGTGGAGGGAGGGTGAGATTGTTGGACGTGGAAGATGGGAGTGAGGTGAAAGAGCTTTGGGAGGGAGAGCCATTACTGCAGATGGCGAAATGGGCTCAGGGCTATTAACTGACTTTCTGTGAAGGTGGTGGAAAGCACATGGGCCAATAGGTAAAGTACCTAGAAAAATTCCTGGCACAAAATTAATTGGTGCTCAGTAAATGTTTGACCCCTCCTTTATTTTTCTTGCCAGGTCTCTGAATAGTACCTCTTTGCAAGCCAGAGTCCACAGGTTAGCGGCCGCTCTGCCAGCGTGTCCTCTCTCCATGGTTTACCACTTTCCATCGTGTGGTCTCCCACGCACTACCCCATTCCCAACAATTCTGCCTCCTGCTTTTCATAGTTCAGAAGTTGGCATGCCTCCAAACATTCCAGTCTGTCTGTGATACCAATTTTTAGTGAATTTCATGTATACTTTAATCTCAGGCCCTTTACATGCTTGTTGACTCATGTGGCTTCTTGAAATTCTATTTATAGAATTAGACATTTGAGAAGTGGCAAAATTGGTTTGATTATAGACACTGAATCAAAGATTTACCTCAAACCTAACAAAATAAATGAAGCCAGAATGAAGCTTCTGTTTGGTATTTAGCAAGGCTGGCAGAGATTTCTCCAGGACAGCACATGGAGGAGCAAGTGAACAGCACTCCCTGAAGCATCACCAGGAAGCTCTAAGCTAGAGTCAGCCAAATCAGGCTGCTAACGGGAGAAAGAAAACTTGGTGTGAATATACATATAAATGTTACATGTCTATGTGAGCATATAATATATACCTATATATAGTCAGCTAAAGCTGGCAATGAAAATGTCAACTCTACTTTCTTGGCTTAATTAAACTGCATAAATATAGAGAACAATGTGCAAGTCATGGCTAGTTAGAGGGTGTGTGCACATTGCATGGAAGGATCTGTTAAGAAACTTTCAGTCTGTCTGCCTGCTTGGTTTGAAAGCCAGAGGCCAGCCCATTTGTCACGGACTGAACTGATTTAATGGGAATGACTTCAGGAGGACTTTACACTCAGGCACAATTTATGTGGAGGGAAGAAAGAAGGGGTTCTTCTATACAAGTAAAGAGGCCAATAAATATATAGGTGCTGGTGAGGTGGGGGCAGGTAGGCTGGGGCAAACTAGTACACCCAAAATATGTGTGTACAGCCACATGCATTAAATGTATATGCAACTGTACAAGTACTGCCATCCATTAGGGACATTTTTGAGAATTCATAGAATTTGAAGCACTGGACAAAAGTTTTGGTGATTATAAATATAAATTATTTTATAATTTAGTTAGAGTTTAATCTAATATTGTTTGACATCTGTGCCCTCTCATAAATAATTTCTTCAACAAACATACATTGAGCATCTATAATGTTGCAGGTACCATATTTGGCTCTCAGCATACAAAGATGAATAAAGCCAAGTTCCTGCCTTTGGGGAGCTTGCAATCTAGTGAGTGAGACATTTAACATTGTTATTCTTCAATATTATTGAGTGCTATAATATTGGTATGTATAGAGGCCTTTAAAATTATAAAAAAAATTGTTTTAGTTACTTTGCTGTGTAATAAAAGTCCAGGACTTAGTGGCATAAAGCAATCATTTTATTATTCTCACAGATTTGTCAGATTAGGAATTGGGAGAGGGCAGAGAAGAGGCAGAGAAGAGATGGCGTGTTTGTGTTCCATAATGCCTGAGTCTCCAACTGGGGAGACACAATGAATAGGACTGCCAATCATAGTGTATACACATGGCCCATCCATAGAGCCAGGTTTCCTCATAGCATGGCAGCCTCAGGCAGGCTCCGAGTGCCTTGTTCCAGCAGACAAGGTGGAAGCTGTATCACCCTTTATGACCCAGCCTCATAAGATACTAGTGTCACTTCTGCCACATACTCTATTGGATAAAACAGCTACAGGCACACTCAGAAGCAAGGGGAAGAAACGTAGATCCTGAATCTTGATGAGAGGAATGTCAAAGAATTTTAATGATAATTTTTAAAAACTGCTGTGAAAAGGGAGTGTGTAACTAGCGTCAGCAAAGACTTCACAGAAGGGATGATATTTGGGCTGCACTTTGAAAAAAGCAGATATTTGCCAGGAGAGTGATGTGAGTGAGAAGTGAATTTTTAGAGGGAACAACATTGTTCAGGCTCACACATACACAGGGAATACAGAAATACAGAAGAAGGAATCCAGAGGCAACTACGAAATAAATCAAGAACCAAAGGGAAATCAGTCCCATTGCTGTCAGACACCCTGAATACATCAACATGTCTGAATTGCTGACTTGACAATTGTCCACTGATTTTTAAACCAAATGCATTTATTCAGGAAAGCATTATGAAGTCGCTAGATTTAAAGTTGGGCTTTGAAGGGAAGGGAGTACTTTAACAAACACAAAGTCCTTACTCTTTGTCAGGTACCATAGTAAGAACAAGTCAATTTAAACTCAGTTCTCAACACAATCCTACAAGATAGCTATTATCATTATCTCTCATAGATGAGGAAATTGAGTCCCAGAGAGATTAAGTGACTTGCCCAAGGTTACACAGCTGGTCAGTGGCGGCCTAAGATGCAAAGCAAGTAGCCTGAGTGCAGGATCTGGGCACCTCACCACTACATAAATCATCCTTCAGACCACAGGAGATTGAATTTGGTCTGTATTCAAGTGGGAGCCACTGAAAGCATCTGAAATGGCAATAAATGTAATCTAAATTGTGTTGACATAGCTCACATAACTAGTTTTTGGCTAAGATAGATAAGAAAACAGTCTCTTGCTTCTCAATTCAATGTTCTTCACCATTTCCTAAAACTCTTGTTTCTGCAGAGAATTTTATGATACAGCATTACTTCTGAATCTCCTAAGTGATGACTTAAGGACCTGAGCTCTTAAAGAAGCAAGCAGTGGGGTTATCTATCTCATGCTCTGCCACTCAAGACTTATCTGCAGGGTACTTCCCTGGTTAGGTCAAGTCAGTTGACTTAGCTACAATTACCTGCCTAATCTAGAACAATGTGAAACATGTTTCTGTAGTTTGACTCTCAGAGATAAAATGCAGTACGTAATTAGAAGCAGTTTAATTTCTCCATCAATTCAGCTGTTATTTTTTTATTTTTTATTTTTTTTACTGCCATGAGCTGTGGACGACCTACTATCTTGCTGCATGGTGTAGTGACATTTAAATATGCATGCTGATGTTAGGACAGACAGCATTAATGTAGGCAATATGTCTGAATGAAAACATCATTATTTCATTAGCAAAATGAAAAATGGCAATGCCAGCAGAATATTAGGGATTAATGTTGAGTAAAAGAACATTAACCATTGCACTCAATTTTAGTCTCACAGCTCTGACTCTCTCATGTACTTATTATAGAACCTAAGATGCATAATGGTTAAAAAAAGTAGAGGGAGACACACTATAATGGTTACCTCAGAAAAGTGGTAGGACAGTTGGCAGCTTCATTTCAGGTTTTGTGGAAGTGACTTTAAGTGGACATTGTGTTAATCATTTTCTATAAAAAATGTAAACTTTTTACTCTGTGATGACTTTCACAGATATATTAAAAATGATAGAAATAATAAAAGCAATGAATACATAACGTTAAGCCCCTGTCTCAAGCAGATGCACAAAAAAAAGACTGGACTAAGTTAAGTTGATCATTTTGAAATTGAAGGTGGTTTAAAAGAGCAAAGTAATAGTTCTAGAATTTGAATATAGAATCCATAAAGACATTATAAAGATATAACTTGGGAGCAAAGTCAGGCTCATTTTGGCAGGAGGTATAGAATCACTGGGCTGGAACTTGGTAGGACAAATCCTACAAGTCATGTCTGGTGAGGTTAAGTGGACACACATATGTATTTTTTG
The DNA here is from genome assembly GCA_004027375.1 of Macroglossus sobrinus. Taxonomy (NCBI): domain Eukaryota; kingdom Metazoa; phylum Chordata; class Mammalia; order Chiroptera; family Pteropodidae; genus Macroglossus; species Macroglossus sobrinus. Next base: position 101,627 of record PVKZ01001899.1, on the reverse strand, counting down.
GGTGAATTTTTTAAAAAGTGGTTGATCGAATAAACAACTTGAAAAACTAAGCTTCCTGCATGTATGTATGTATGTATTTTACCAAGTGTCTTTTTCTTTAACAAAATGATCTGCACGATCATCTGCATGATCCCTTTCCCTGACTCCCTCTACACACCTCCAGCTGACAGCAGAAATGGAGAAATCAAAGTGTCCACTACTGGCTTGTCAGTCAGACCAATGGCCTCTTTTTTTCCTTCCTTGAGCCCATTTATATATATTTCCTTCCTTGAGCCCATTTATATATATGTGTATATATTTGGTGCAGAGTAAAAGAGAGCTGAGAATACACATTTGTATGCCACAAGCCTGCTCTGCAGATGGTTATTTTAAAAGGATAGTCAAATAGACTGTACTCCTCTTTTGGAATAGTTAATGAGAATTTTCACTGATTTCTAAGTTATAATTTGTTATAACTAAGTTATAAGACTTAGTGGTGGGAAAACTTATCTACAAGTATTAAAAATTTCTTGATTTTGTGGCATTAAGGCGACATGAAAAGATCCCATATTCTCTTCTAGGCTAGAATCTATTAAGTACTTATTCCTGTCCCTTACAGACTTTTTAATTCTCTTTAGAAAATCTTTCTTGTTAACAAAGCTAGGGTGTTACTAGCAGTGGAATATCAAAACGTTCATTTAAATAGGCCTAAAGCACACATAAAAGGGAATATTAAGCATTTCTTTTTATCTGTAAGTTATCTTGATAACCAAGAGTTAAAGAGTGTATCATGTGGTCAGAACATTTCAATTACCATTATTCTCTAGCATTTTACTCTCCAAGTTTTTCATACATAAATATTAAAACTTGGCTTCTAACATGATTATTCCATGCTGACCCCATATACGGGATGTTTGGAAAGAGATTATTATTTAATAGGCTGAGTTTTGGAAAGCAGTTTGTTTTACTTTGCAGTCCGAATTGCTTATAAGAAAATGAGGCTATTTTTGTATTTCTTTTTATTCTATTAATGTCAGCTCAATTGAAGCTCTTTGATTCTTCTACCCTGTTGCTTAGAAACATTTTGTTAAGTACAATCAGTGTTTCAATCTGATCTGATTTAATATGTTACTTTTATCTGTCACTGTAAAATGAGCTTTTTGCTTTGCCATTTTTTCCAGTAACTGCATTCTAAGTTATTTATAGTTATTAATATTTTATTGACAGAATGATAGAGGGTGAGTCAGTGTCTCTGGCTTGTCTAATTTAAGAGCATTGGGTGGGTGTTGGTCTGGCAAAAGTTTGTGATAGGCAAAAGTAGTAATGATAGGGTATCCTGAACAGTCTTCATTTCCGACCTTTAGAATCTAAGAGTAAACAGATGGGGGATTTGAAACCCTTATTTTAAATTGCTTCCAACCAACCCTCTTGGGTCCAATTGCCTATCACCATCTGCCCCAAATTCCACCATTGGTGACATTTCTTTGATCCTGTTTAAAACAATGATCAGGTTTAAAGTTACTCAAAGGTTTCCTGAAGAACTGGATGAGCATGAGACTTAGTAGAAATGGGATATAGGATAGAAAGTTAGTGAAATCAGGGGTGTCAGGAATGAGGGAGAGAAATGAAAGGGAAGATGGAAAACTGACAAAAGCAAGATTATAGGTTTCACCACTCCTACACTCATATGCTTAATTTGACCTCATTTTCTCCAAAAAGCTAATTTAGGAAAAGATTAATTGGGCCAGTAACTCATTAATGTTAAATGTGAACTGCTCGTATGGAAAAACACCAAATACTGTCTTTAAAAGTAACAACCACCTTATACCTTGTGAATAATGAAACACCATTTGTTGTTATAGTTACATTTTAAATTAGTATATGTATATTATGTCAACTAATAGAAAGAATTTGAGTATTTTGTAGTTGTTACTTTAAGTCTTAAAACTTATTTAAAACCAAGTAAAATAAAACTTCCCCAATTAAACACACACACACACACACACACACATACACAAACACACACACACACACAATTCACATTTATATAGTGATCCCTGTACTTCATGCTCCCTGTTAGATAAAGGACCTTGTCATGTTATATCACAGACTTAATTGTTCTATCACTTTGTGTAATATGTACTTCTCACTGTTTCAGAATCTCATCCTGCTGGTTGATTGGCTTCAATTTGAGAGCCCTTGACCTAAAACAAGTTAGCGTCCTCATCTGACACCAATGTTTTATAATTAAAAAGCTTATTGCTATAACAGTAAATTAGACTTTTTAAAGGTAAATTGATAATAATTAAGGAAGGACACCTTGTTAATTTATGAAAGGATTTCTAACAGAGCTGCTATTAGAGGCACAGGCTAGGAAGAAAATATTCAAATTAGTTATAATTTGATTATCTCAATGTCACTTCTAAAATCAAATAAATCTTAGCCATGATTCAAGCAGCAAAAGCTAATAATAACTTGATATGGAATTACTATTTTTGCCCATCTGCATCTGGGTGGTTGTAGCAGTCTGACTGTATGACTAGGCACAAGTCCAATATGTAGAAATACTATGGTCTAAAATAGTTATGTGGGAAACCATTGGAAATGTGTCTCAGCCTCTGAGAGATTTCAGCCTGGTGAATCAGTACATTCCCCCCACCCCAATATTTGACATTTATACTTCACTGTCAAAGAAACCCACAAACAGACCAAAAAAAGCAAGTTTTAAGCCTTTTATTTTAATGGTCACAGTCACAGTTGATAATACTATATACCTCCAATATTCTGGGGAGCTCATGATGTTCGACAGTTATATTTACTCACTGATCCTTAAGAAAGCTGAGAAGTACAAAATATTGGCAAGATGCCATTTCCAGACTAAAACTTGGCCCATCTCAGTGGAAAGCAATTCATAAATAATAAATCTGTGGATAGGTAGGATTTAAAAAGCTGAGTCTCCCTGTAAAATGTTGTTCTTTGTAGATGATAACTCTCAACTTTTAAAGTTTATGAATAGTTAACATGTACAGCATCTACTCTTAGTTTGCTTTCTTGTTCTTTTTTTTTCCTGTTGTTTCAACCGATTGCCAGTTTCAGTGCCCTTAGACCTAAAAGTATGAAAAAGAATTGTCCTTTGACAGCCATAGTGAGGTGGCTTATGTAGCCTGACGTATTGAAAGTTTCCTTCCCCTAGAATATTAGCTACACAAGGAAAAGGAAATAGTTTTGTTAGACACTACATCTCCAGTGCCCAGAACTGTGCCTGCCTGCTAATAGTAGTTGCTCAGTAAATATTTGTTGGCTAACCTAAGAAATTGAATGCCTTTGGTCTGATGCAGCTTGTTACTATTATAAAATAAGTCTTGGACTTTGGCCAGTTAAGAGAAGGTCTCTGTGTGGATGCATGCACAACTATAATGAAGGTTTATTAATAATTTCTAACCAAGTTTGTGTGTGTCTGTGTGTGTGTGTGAGTGTGAGAAATTTATACACATAGAGGTTATGCTGTTGTTGTATTTATAACTTTCTACACTATTATATTGATTGATTTTTTTCATAGTACTTTATTAGTACTTTCTAAAATCACCTTATTGGGTTGGTCACATGTGTACTGTGTGTGCTGACCAGTTTGTAAGCCCCATAAGGCAGGCACTTGGCCTTGTTCGTGGCTGTGTTTCCAACACTCATAATAGTACCTAGCATATACATTAGAAGATAGTTAATAACATTTGCTAAATGAATGATAAGTGTCAGCATCATCATCATGATTTGCTGTAGTGTATTTTGATTTCAGTATTTTAAAATGATTCTTCATATTGATTTATAAGAAGATGAATAGAGAATGAAGAACAGTATAGTCAACCAATAAGCCAGGGGTTCTTGATCACATGGCTCTGGTAGAATTTGTATATGACCCAGTCAGTCGAGATAGAGTGGTCTCTAAACTTGTTGGTAAGAATAGGTGTCCAATGTTTTGGTTTTGGACACTTTGGCATGAATTTTTCAAGGCTTTCCTACTGCCTACTAATGACGAATGTACACATCTATCAAATTGACATGCTAAAAGGAACATGCATATTGACATGAAGATATGAAGAACTTAGCTATGTATACAATACTTATTTTACCCCAGACCTTAGATATGTGTCGGCCATCCTTAATCAAGTAAGAACAGTCCTGGAGGCATGACAAACAGAAATGAAAATTGGATTCATGAATAAATACTTTTATGAATCTGAAATGAATGGCTTTAAACAGGCCTGAGACAGTCTAATTTACTGGGATGTTTTTATCAAGTGAGTGTAAATGAGACATCACAGGAGGGAGAGCCAGTAGTTCTTTAAGCTGCAGAACTTGCATTTCTATTCTAAACCACACCATAATGATCATTAGTCATTCATGATAGAAATCAATGATTCCACTTTTCTGACAGCATTTGTTCACTGTTCCCAAGAACTGCCTTCTCTCTTTTCTCAAGAGGGCATTTAGAAATTAAGGCTCTTTCCCTTGGCTTGTTTATTGTGGACTGTTCATTTGCAGAGTGGCTGCAGTATTCTGTGCCAGTTTGGCAGTGGGATGAAAGTTTGCTCTCACATTCTTCCAAGAATAAGTGCTAGCTCTCCGGTGACTTAGAATTCCCTTCCAAACAATGATTGTGGCTAGATAGGCCAAGAACCTTATTCTAATCAGTCCTAGTTTCTATGGCTACAAAAGTCCCCTGAAAGAATGGCAGAAAATAAGGGGAGATTGTTCTCAATTTCTGAATTCATTAATATAGAATGTTAGAAAAAAATCCTCTCTCTGAATCCACTCTCAAGTTGATTTTTATTTCTCTCTCCCCCACCCCTCTCTCCTCTCTCCTCCCTGCTTCTCTCTCTCTCCTACCATTAGAATTATAGCAAATGTCACTGGTTGCACTCCAGCTACCACTTATCTTTACTGTCCTCTTTTCTATTATAACCCTGATTTTTGCTCACCCCTCTAAATAGTTGTGGATTTCAGAGGAGATCAGCCCTTTCACCTCGGTGTTTATTATGATTTATACAAACCAGAGACTGATTTAGGAGTAGGCATTTCAGTCAGTCCTAGACAATGAAATGTATGAGGAGGTCTGTGAGGTGTACTTATGAGAAAGATTTCCTTTCCTTAAAATAAAACAAAATGAATAAACACAAAAATAAGAAGAAATAGACTTTTTGTGTTTTCTGTTTCCAAATGGCAAGCATCATGAGACCATGCCTGCAGTTGCTTTTGCTGCTTGGTACCATGGGTGAACTCAGTTGAAAGACCAAGGAGAAAATGACACTGTTGAAGGCTGGAGAAAAACTTAGTGCTCAATTATGCTAATTATTGAATTAATCTATGAAATACCCCACCTCTAGCATTCTTGTTATGTGAGATAAAAATATTGATGTTGTTTAACTCATTTTGAGTTGGGTTTTCTCCTGCTGGCAGCCAAAAACATCCTAAGCCATTTTATTTATCATTGTTTGTAAAACATATCTATAATTTCCCTCTCTTCATTGGTTTGGAACTTTTGAATAACAGTAAGACTTTCTAGTAATTAATAAGACTAAATATCAAATATAATGAGTCTCTGTTTCCAACAGAGGACAAATTAGTCTGTTCTTAAGTGCTACAAAGTTCAGTGTCATTTGCATTTTATTTTCAATATACAAAATGCCATTGCATATGCTCATATCACAGCACGCTCTGTCCGGCTAGGTAAGGGAGTCCAAGGACTAGAAGATATTTAATAATTCCATAAGTACTGTAGAAAACATTTCTATGAAAGTACATAATTATATGCACAGATATGTAAATCTTAGGGAGCTAAAAAAGGTTTCTTAAAAACCTCAACATTAATAATGGCAAGTGTTTCAAATGTTCTGTTTTTTTTAGGTTCCCCTTCCTGTTTCTACTAATGACACTATAATTCTCTTAGTCATTCAGGCTTAAAATCTCCAATTTATTTTTGGTTCCTCCCACACTCTTGTTCCAGAAACAATGTGTTGCCAAGCTCCTGAAGATACCATCTTAGAAAAATCTTATATCCTTTCCACTTGTTCTACCCTCACTGCCTCTAACGTAGTTCACACCTTCATCAAAGGCCTTTTGAACTGCTCTCTAGAGAGCCTCTACTTTCTCTCCACTCATCTTTTTAAAGCAGAGACCTGTCATGCTCATTCTCTCCTTTGTGAGTCCACGTTACCCAAGGATAAAGCCTGAGCTCTGCACTCTGGCATTCAGGGTCCCAAGATCTGGCACCAACTGACCTCTCAAACTTCTCAACACTGCTACCTCACATTCTACACCATAGCCTAGGAGAAGCTCCTTTATTGCTTTTTATTGCCTTGACCTCTTGAGTCTCATCTTCACCTGTTCAAATACTACTTTTCACGATTATCTGAAATTGTCTTTTTCTTCACAAAGTTCTCCTAATTTCTCCCAGTCAAAAGTATGTTACTTCTCTCTTTAATTTTACTAAGATTTTATCTATCTAAAAAGATGACATTCTTGAGGACAGAAACAAGATCTTGTTCATTTTGTGTTCTTGAAGCTAATATTTTTTTGACTACTAGAAACACCCAGTAAATAAAGTTAGATTACTAAAGAGTGACTGGCTCTCTATTGAGCCCTTTTTTGTGTGTCTAAACCTTATCATCATTTAATTAAATGTAATAATTTTTCAAAAAAAGGGGAAATTTATTTGCTTCAGCTGGTCAGTAATTGACTATAGGGGGAATTCTTTCAGAGGTGATGAATTCAGAATCGCATTAACTACAAAATAGAATAGATAACTATTTTGTATTTTGAAGATATTTTTAATCCCGAAGTTTGAATATAGGAGGTCTTTGAATAACATAATTTCCTTCAACATCGTTTTATTATAATGTTGACGAGATGCCATAGGAATGTGACTGTCATTTATATCAATTAGCTGACAGTAAAACTGATTTTGTTTGTTACACGTCATTCTGCTTAATGTCACAGAACCTATTGATGGTGTTGAGAACTTATTGTAATGTATATACTTCGGGATTGTTCTCCAAATTTATAAGTACTTTTTGTTCTTTCATCTAAAGGTTATTATTTGAACTTTATAAATAATAATGATTGTTTTACTTTACAGAAAAACACCACTTTTCAATGAATCGAGAGATCATATGCATCAATATCAAGATGAAGGATACATTTCTAAACACAAATGCCTGTTTCTTCCCTGGGCAGATTTAACAAGGTTAGTACACTGTGGTTCACTTGCAAGTATCATGATGGGATCCACAATTATTTTGTTCTAGTTTCTCATTAACACAGGAATATCCTGGTGAACCTCAGGAAGCGCTAATCCGCTGGTTTGTTTAAAAGCAATGTAACCCATGCCCATGCAGAGGGGATTCTGAGAAATATCTAGGATTATTCTCCACATTTTCTTACTTTTATTTTTTTCCCTGCCATTTAGCTTAAACTTAGTGCATAATATAAAATAGAATTAGATCTAGAATTAGTTATTAGATTAGAAAAACTATAGTGTAAGTATAACCTATTCATTTCATGAACTTATTACTCATTAGGTAAGAAGGTAATGTAACTCTGTGTCACAGTAGGATTTGTTCTGATTCAGTTTGTATAAAGACAGATTACAAAATACACACTTGATAATTGGTAAAAATGAGATTCCTGAGTATTTAGCAATAAATTAAGATTTTTTATTTGCACAATATTCTCATAAAAGTAAAAGAAAACTCTCGCTTTTGATCCATGTCTGGGTCTAACAATTTATAAGATGGCAATAAAGAGGTCAAGCGCAGCTCAGAGAAATATGGCAAATAAGTAGAGAGAGGAGATTTTCAAAAGTGTTTCAAAAGGATTTCTATCATATAGTTAAATAATAACTAGGGTACAGGCTCTTGTGACTCTGCACATGCTAGAAAAGAGGATTTACGGTGTGGTCCAGGCAGTGCTGATGTTACATAAGAAGGCAGCAGCTGAGCCACATGGCCAGAGGCCAGGTCAGGGCAGAGCTCTGGAATACAAGACCCGTTTCAAATTCGTGGAGCAGAGATTATGGAACTAGGCTGTTCTACAATGTGTGATAGAGTGGCTAAAATGTACCTAGCAAAAAGTTTTGGAATGTGGCTATGACTTCCACCTTCACCACTGCTTCTAGAATATAATTAAACTTTGGGATGGGAGGGTAGTATTAGGAACAAGTCAAAGAAATGCCTGGTTTAGTTGAGTGCATTTCTATCTGCATTAAGTTTCGTGGAGGATGTGAAAGGGATGGTTACAAATATCAATACCACTGTTAAAAGATCACATATGTGTCACCTGGTGATGTGGTTCTGCCATTACAAGATGCATCCTCTTGATTTTCTATAGTTAGTGTTGCTGAGAATCATCAGAATGGTCCATAACCCTGTTAACACTTCCTCCTCCTCCTTGCCTGCTTCTGGTTGAATTTGGAGAGCTGGGTTACATGTGCAACTGTGTACATATGCACATGTAAACACATATGCAAATGTGATGCAAGAAGTAAGGTATACAGGTACGTGAGCAGTTTATCGCATTAGGAAAGCAGCTCAGGGCCAGTAGCTTGAGGCCTCTAAGATGAGTTTACTCAGTGTCCTGGAGACAAGGGTGAATGTGACAATAATGTTCTGGTGGTGGTGACAATGTCATTGTGTAGGTCAGTGGAGGGTAGGCTTAAGAATGGGAGCATGAGAATGAGTTTGTGAGGTCCAGGGATCAGAACAGTAAGGAGGAGTCAGGCAAGTGAAGATAAATTAGGCCTGATCACTCATGAAGTTGAGAAAGAGAGGTCGAATTAGGAGATTGTGCAGGTTTATCTTTCAAAGGCCTTTGTTGTATATGAGAAAATAAGCTAACCCACAGTATTAAAAGCAATTAGTGTTTGGATGTTTTTATTTGTCTTAGTGGATGCATAATGGTGACTAAAAATAGCTGGAGGGGCTAGAGGTAATTATAGCCAAAATATGAGAACCAGTAAAGGCCAACATCTTCTGGGGAGTATTTAGTAGTTGTCTATGTAAATTTGAGCACCAGCCTACCCATGATGCATCTGGCTAACTTCAAGATGAGGAAAACAAAGTTGTTCACTGTGCACCAAGGCCTGAGACCAAAGCTGAATAACTGGTCCAGCTTGTCCTGTAACAAGACCAAGACGGAAGGACATAAAAAGACACGGTGAAACTAGATTTCTCTGACAATATGGGGGAGAAAATGGTGATTCCTTGAGAAAATAAAATCTCAGCAAGCTGCAGAAGTCCTTCATTTCTCCATGAATGGTGTGAACAGTGGCCTTTTACAGACACAGGCACTGGCTGTATAAAGAGAAATGCATGTGGGCAACATTAGAATGCATAGGCTCAGGATTTTGGAGTCAATATATGTTTAAGTTTGTATATCATGCTGGTTATTTCAATTTTGAAATAATTCCTTTAATGAGTCACATTTTTTAGCTCCTACTATGAGATCCAAGCACAGTGCTGCCTTGTTTGTGCCCTGAAAGCAAATCTTGGAAGATCAACCCCATATCATTTAGGAAAGGAAGCTTTAAACTCTTCAGTTGTCTGTGGATTTTCGATTGTAGTCACTCTGCTTTGGGGAAGATTTAAGATAGCACAGGCTCCAGGAACCAGATTCTCTATTCCTATTTTTCATTAGAATTTTGTTTTGTTTTTTTTTTGGAGGTAAAAGTAACCTAGATGAAAGCCAGGGCATTCTGGACAGTTAATGTATTCAGCTATAACTGGGCACATTAACTGTTCCTGCCAATACCTGCACTGCAGAAAGGATGTGGTTTTATTCTGTTCATTCTTCTAGGGATGTAAAGTGCTTACAGAGAACATGACATGTAATGACATGGAAGTAATTTTACTGCCACAATTCCTTTCTCTTGAATTCACTACAAATTTCTAATAGTAGAAAATTGCCTCACTATGACACAACTAGAGTGAACAAAAGATTTTTAAACAGCCCTTTCAAATATTAGGTTAAAGTGCAAAAGAAAAGAAAATGGGAAGAATTTTAAAATTATATTCTATTCTTGAAAAAAAGAAATCCACCCAGAAAAACCACCCTGGGAAAGGGGGAGTCTGTACAAGTGTAACTTTAGGTTCAGAGAGATTCTTCAAATCATACTTTTTACCTTTCACTAGGCCCTATGAATAAAGACATTTAATACAAGTCCAGTAAATCCTAGTAAGCTAGAGGACATATTTGTTTTCATTTAATTGATGTTTACTTAATGCTGGTAATCTTTAAGTTTCCTTGGGAGGCACTGTGGCGATGAAAATGCAATTCCTGTCTTTATAGAACTCACAGTCTAGTAGCTGAAGAATCTATTATGGTTTTAGGAAAATTAACTTTTTTATTTTTTAGAACATGGGGTCATTTATTAGGCTAGCCTCTCTGTAAGACAGGGAAGAAGAAAGGTGTGTATTGTTACAGAGGGAAAACCAGAGAAAAAACTTTAGGGTTTACCGGCTTTATCTAAATACTCTTTGATTTAAAAAAAGGACATGTTACATCCTATTATTGATAAATGGCTATAAACTATTTTGTAAGACTGTGAAATACAGCATATGCAGAGAAAATAGAACAAAACTTAGGTAGTACAGAATAACACTGAACATCAAATTTAGGGTATGGTGTGTAGATCTTGTGCTTAGTCCGGCCTTCTGGGAACAGCTCTGTTACTGATGTGGTAATTATAAAGAATATTTTTAAACTTGACAGAGAACAAATATCCTAAATAATGTATCATGCTCAAAATAAACAAGTATTTGAAAGATACTTTAATGTTACTACTTAACTGAAAGTCTTTCCTCCACTGTCACTGGGAATCATTTCTTGGAAAAGATTGAATGACTTGATTTTTATAAGTAGACACTACTGATTAGACCAAAACGCTTTAGATGTCATGAAAGAGACAACAAGGACTAAAACTAGAGGAATTCCTTGACTAGAAATTAGATAATAAGTGTAATTTTTCTGGAATTTTGATTGATTCACGTAAGTTAATAATACATATATTATGTGTTCTATTTTAAAAATTCACCAATATCTAAGCATGGCTGGTCCTTGATAACACTATGGAGTAGAAATTATTTTTTAGTTTCCCATGCTTCCCTTAGGCATCTCCTCTTAGTCTTCCATGAGGTCAGCAAGCGTGATGCTTTCTGGCTGCTTGAGACCTCCGTCCTGGCCTGTCCTCCCACAAGTCTCCTTCGAGTCACCATCCCTCTTCCTCTCAACGCTCCTATCCCCCTAGGTGCTCAGATTGCAGCTGGTTGTCAGGCAGTTGTAGGGTTAAACCAATCCACATTATGAATTAATAATGCCTAGCAGAGGCTAATTGTGATTACAAGTCTAGGGCACTTGCATAATAAGAGAAGAATGTCAATCTGAAAGAATGAATCTGCTGGTGGCATCACAGTGGTTTTGAATGAGGACCTCTCAAGACCCCTCAAGTGACCCTGTGCGGGAATCTTCCCCCTGCATCTCAGTTGGGTACAGGCTCTTTTCCCTCAACGCTGTGGCCAGTTGTCTTAATTTCAATACCGGAGATGGTAAATGGCATTAGGTTTTCACTAGAATTTTAATGCTTTCATAATATATCATCAGAATTGATATATATCTCATTATGGCTTAGGTGCTGGACACTTAATTCTAAGTCCTCTGTAGTTAAGGTAGAAGGATGCAAAGTTAACAAAATCACCAGTATCACAGAGGTTGTTAGAGCCATCACTCACCATTTTCTGTCCGTCATTCTGTGCCCTTAGTTTTGGAACTTCTGGAGGGGTGGTGGGTACTAGACATTTTAGATCCTGGAGGAAGTTCTTTCTCTTTCCTTGAGACTTTTAAAGGCATGCTTTGTTCTATGCTCTGCATCTTTTGGCTGCAAGAACAGTTTAGGCTGTGAATTCAATGCCCCAGAATTCTCCACCAAAACACTATGACCTCTTGCTGCCTCAGAGCCCCTACTTCTCAAGGGTTTTCTCAGATTTCAAATATGTGGCTGTCCTTCGTGTTTCAGAAACTCTCTTTGTTTTCACTGTATAAGTCCTTCTAATGTAACAGAAAACTAGACATCAAGAAGCTCCTAAGTTTGAACATATGGAAAACACATTTATTACAATTGGCTCCAGATAAGCCTTAGTTATCTAAGTAGAGCTTAGTGATTTTTTTTTTTAATATGTGCTCTGGGGCAAGAGGTAGGTAGTTGTGCTCAGAAAACAGCACCACAAGACATCCTTGTGGTGATAAAACTGTTCTATGTCTTGACTGTGGTGGTGGATACACAAACCTACATGTGATAAAACTATGGAATGAAATACACACACACACACACACACACACACACACACACATGAACACATGTAAAAGTGGGGAAATCTGATTAATACTGGGAAATTGTATCAATGTTGATATGCTGGTTCTGATAGTGGACTATATATAGTTTTGCAAGATACTGCCTTTGAGGAGACTGGGTAAAGGGTACAGGGACCTCTCTGTACTATTTCTTACAACTGCAAGTGAATCTACAATTATCTTGAAATAAAACATCTAATAAGGAATGTGTTTTGTGTTCTAGGTTCAGAGTATTTAGAAAGATAAAATTAATTAATATATACAATATATAAGCAAACACACATTCTCAATCAAGTAGGTAAGGTTCTGCCTATCATATACATCTTCAGTACTAATTGGAATGAGATAATTTTGTTTAGGTAATGAACTGAGTTTGAATTTGGTGTCATAAGCATAGCCACCCTCTTGAAATCTCATACAAACAGGTCAGTCATGACCGTGTTATAATTTTTCTATGCTGGTGAATGTGTTTATTGGAGGAAAACAATCTGAAGCTTTATAACACTATATTTATATTTTTATATTGAGGTGTTTTTAAAAATCTCAAGGAAAATGCTTAAAAAGGCAATCTAAATCCCCATGTAAGTACTTGGAGAAAACTTGTCTCATGTTTCACATGTTCTTGTGCCGTTTTGCCTTCGTCCATCCAAGCAGCTCTGAAAAAAGTGCCATAGACTGAGTGGTTTAAACAACAAAGATTTATTTCTAACTATTCTGGAGGTCAAGAAATCCAAGTTTAAGGTACTGGAAGATTCGGTATCTGGTGAGAGCTGGCTTCCCAGTTCACAGACGGCTGTCTTGCTGTGTCCTCACCTGGCAGAAGGGGCGGGGAGCTCTGTGGGATCTTTTTTAAAAGGGCACAGATCCCATTCATGAAGGCTCTGCCATCATGATCTAATCAACTACCAAGCCTGTCCCACCCCAATATCCTCACATTAGGGATTAGGAGTTCAACATATGAATTTTGGGTGGACAAAAACCTTCAGTCTAGTTGTGAGCATAGTGTAAAAACAATGTCTCATTCCTGTGTGAGAGCCTTCCATTTTTGATTACAGATAAAAACAATTACAGATCATCCAGCTGTTCTGCTTATAATCATACTGTAAATCTCTGTGATTCAAATTAAGTAGAATGATTAATAAAGTAGCTCGGTTATTGAGAGTTAGTGAACTTGTATGAAACAGAAATTATCAATTTCAAAGGATTCACAGAAAATAAAAAAAATTTAACTCAATCACCTCCACCATTATGGAATGAGAAGGTAATATAAAAGTTAACATGATATAAGAATAATACATATATTCTTTTAAATATGAGGTTAATTTTTTTTTCAGCATCTTGCAGGGTTTCAGAAACATCATTATGCATCTCAGCAATTACTGTGATGACAAAAAGTAAGAAAGTTATACTCTATACATTAAAAAGTTTAATGATCACAGTTTCTCCATAGCAGCTTATCATTTATTTTCCATACAAATTGAATGCATTCAATTTTTCTGCAATGTCTGAAGTCTTAACACCTCAGATTCAAATTTCTTCTTTAGATGAAACATTTCTACAGATATGATGTCAGGAGATAATATTTGCTGTTTCACTTTGAAAGTAATTTCAAATATAGCTAACATTAAAACTTATCTCTTCTATGTTTACCTGATGAAGTGTGTACTACATGGTAGATGAATTTTCTCACAGAATCTATTCTGTAATCAAACACTTTACTTCACACATAATGACTTGGTTCAATGGCCTGACAGCTGAGGTAACTCTAGCAAGGAAGAGATTAGGAAGCGTCATCGGCAATGCGGGCAGGCTGCACAGCTGGTCCCGGAGGATTTTCTCTCTTTCTTCAGAAAAATTTGTCATTTTTTTTTCCCATTTCATATACAAAACTGATGGTTAGACTGAGGACTCTTAAGGCTTTGGGACAACTTTGTTCACCCTACCAAATATCTATGTGAAAGAAGTGTGCAGCACCTGCAAACAGAATAATCAGTCAGACTTAAAACCAGAGGCACTGATCGTTTTAGGGGTTTCTGATATGCGTTGGCTTTATATGAATCATGCAAATTCTTCAGCAAGTAAATTCTGTACAGCATTTACACTGAACAACAAAAAGTCCTCCAATTTTGTTAGACTTCTTTGTGTAGGTGATTTTCTTTGCATGATTTACTGGGATTCCTGTTCCACAATGAACTTTAAAATATGAGTCAATTAAAAGAAAACCCATCCCACTGGCAGTGAAAATTTCTTTTTGAAAAGTTCATATTGCTTTATCAATCTTCAGTCATATTTTGAAATCTTATTTAATATTTATTAGTTATGTAGTATCTTAGGAAAACTGTTATTGTACCCTTGGAGTCTTCATTTTACCTAATAGTGTAAATATAATTGGTGCCGGCTTTAATTCAATTGATATTTAAAAGTAACTCGGTATGCTACGTAACACATATATACTACTTCTTTCAGTATGTCACTTCTAATGGTCATTCAAAAGCATAATCTATGGTGGCAATTAATCTGCTGGTTCATTCTTTTTTTTTTTTTTTTTTTTGGTTCCTTGAACCATTCTTTATTTAATGAACTGTAGCCCTGGGGAATCTCAGGGGCTGAGGCTGGGCAAGGCACCTGATTCACCTGACTTCTGCCTCTAAAACCAGTTGGCAGGAACCATTCACTCAAAAGGGTGTGTGCCACACGGTATGTAATTATAATAATATCAGGAAGACCCCTGATTTTTGTAATTCTCTCTTTTATATAAATACATTTATAATTTTAATTTTGTGTTGATAGTAAAAAGATAATTTTACTGTGGCAGGACTAACTCATGCTTTCAACTCCAGATAGCTCAAGGACCAGTGTGGTACTACTTTTAAGATTTTTTACTATAAATTTAAAACCTATCAACAATGGAATGTGCTACTGCATGAGATAGTGAGCTCCCCATTTATCAGAAGTTTTCAAGCAGAGCTGAACTACTATTTGTTAGGCACATGATGGAAAAATATGTAAATCAGATAACCTACTTATTTTCTAACTCTGTGACTATCTCCTTTAGAAATTACTGATTAACATTAAGCTTTACTTAGCTCTTTTGACTAAGGCCCGTGAAGAACATGACATTCCCAAACCTGAAAAAAAAAAAAAAAGCAGCTGTTTGTTCTGGGTCTAAAAATATGCATCAGTTTAAATTACCTGGTTAGGACAAAACTTTCCTATTTTCTCTTCATGAGGACAGAACTGCTAATTTTTCCTTTAATGTCAACATAATTCTCTTAACCCCCCTTTTTTTTTGCTTGAGAGAACTCATGGGTGGTTGGATATACACATGGTTTATTAGATAACTCACTCAGTAATTTTGTTTGCCTCTTTAGCCTACAGTCAAATACTGATTTTCTGTCCTTTTCATGTCTTTCCCGTTTGGTAATCTCCTTTCATATTTTGCTTACATGCCCCACCATCTCATCTTATCTGAGAGGAATTCAACTTTTGAAGTTTACTTATTGTCAAAAGAACCTATGTACTTATCATGTCTTTGGTTTTGGTATTATTGTCTAGGTGTTTTGTGGCAGATCGATCATTCATGCCTTCTCCCATGGAAAGTTCTGGCTATGTGAGTTTCCCGATAGAGTTAAGGTTTCTGAATTTAGATAAAATTTGTAGTTTTACATAAAAATTATGTTTCTTTTTTTACCCAAGATATGCCACAGACGCAAAAGGTGAAGATAAGAACTGACACTAGATTTCATATCATTGGTAAGAATAAATCAGGCCATAACGTCCTTCAAGTGGGACATGACACACATTTCGCAAACCTGCGCAAACCCTTTATTAAAGCAACAATCAAAATACAAGATGGATCGTATGATTTTTTTCCTATTATAATATCAACTTAAATAGTAGTAATTTGTTTCCATCTTTAAATTACTTTTTTAAAGTGAACATTTATAGTTCACAAAATCACCAGTTTGACATTTTTGCCCAGATAAACTTTTTGTCTTTTTTTCTGATTTAAACAAAGGAAATCCAGATATACAGCAAACCAAATATAAGCACAGGCATCTCCTTTAACCTCAACTCACTGTAGGCAGCTGTATGGTGTCTGAGACATAAATTTGAAGGCTTTTATTACTGGTTAAAAATTTTGCCAAAATATTCTTAGAACTATTTGCTTTCTATTTTTATATTCCCTAAGAGCTTTAGTTTTTATTATGGTATTCTAAGTATTAGTCTCCTTAAAAATGACATCTCTAAAGAAACTCAAAGATTATTATCACTCTCATATGATACTTTCTTGTATAATAGACAAACTCAATCCTCTGGAAAACATAATAAGCAATTCTGTTTTATTCAGTTTTTCTCCCACCACTGATTTGTTTAATCCAAACTCGATTAATCACTGTAGAAAACCCCTAAAAGTCATAAGGACAGTAAACTGAAGGAGTTTGAAATGAATAGCTGTATATAAAAATGACTAATATCGTAAAGATATCAGGTGCTCAAAATATGTGTGGGAATATACAATGAGATTTGATAAATACTTGAAGAGTACCAATAAATTAGTTTAAAAAGCAAGAATAGAAACAGGGATAATAATCTTAAGGGATTGCCAACAGGGTTTGTGACAATAGGTACAAGATAGTAGTTGAACTGTGCTGAATATAAAACAGAGTATCTGAAAGATAAGTTAAATGCTCCATTTTCTTACCAAATGTAACACTGAGAAGAAACCCCACTAACAGAACCACACAGGCTGCCAGTTAAGAGTGTCAGCACTGATACCACACTATTTCAATCTGAAAACAAAAGAGGTTTGATTTGCCTTTCTGAACCATTCCTCAGTGGTTGGGATTGCTGTTTCTATAGTTAAGCTGATTTATGTTGGATGTACTACATTGAGAGTGTGCCTGTACAACACATGCAAATATTCTTTGTGCCTCACATTTTCTTCATGTGC
The DNA here is from genome assembly GCA_004027375.1 of Macroglossus sobrinus. Taxonomy (NCBI): domain Eukaryota; kingdom Metazoa; phylum Chordata; class Mammalia; order Chiroptera; family Pteropodidae; genus Macroglossus; species Macroglossus sobrinus. The sequence goes on along the minus strand of PVKZ01001899.1, from coordinate 84,298 downwards.
TAAAGAAGTGAGGAGATCCTAGATCACCAATAAATAACAATCCAAGCGTTAGATTTAAAACATGTTATCAGTCCATTAAATAATTTACATAGCCAGTCTTTCCAACAAGTTGTTTTCTTATCTCACTGCTTGCCCTTTAAAGGGAAGCTTAAACATGTTAAAAATGAAGCAAATGGTAAAAAAAAAAAAAAAAAAAGGAAGAAAAAGAGAATTCCAGAATCCATTGTGTAGAATGTCAGGCCTCATGGCCTTAGTTTTGAAAAAAAGGAATGTTCATTAGCATCTGAAACAAGTTATTCTGGATATAATGACACAGCACAGTAATACTTGGGATGGGTGAGAACATTCAGGTATTTTTAGAGTAAATTCTATATGTTATGCATCACATTTGGTTCCTAGAGATTTTAGTCAAGTATTAGTATTTCTTTTTGTTAAGTATGATATACAAAAAGATGAGAATAGATGTGCCCTAAAGATATGAAAATATAATATATTAAACAAAACCATTATAAATTACATAGATTTTCAGTATAAAATTTTTTTCCATTTAGAATAAATACCATCCAAGTTTACAGATCATCTAAGTGAATTAAATATGCACACATGTCTGAATCATTTTCAGAATTTCAAGAAAAAAAATTTCTAGAGATATGAACAGATGACCCAGAAACCAGAAATTGTTTGATTTTGAGAATGATGACATAAGAGCCAAAGGACGTGGCTTGGGATTTAGTCTTAAGCTTTTAAAACTGTCCAAATGAGTCTGACATGTGTGTGTATGCACACATGTACACACACACAGGCAGACTTCTATAAATTTCTATGCTGCTGAAAAGTTAAATTTATCTTTGAAAATTAGCTGAAAGTCGAGGTCGTCTACATTTCATATTCTAGCAGGAGAGCCTTTCTCATTTCATAAAGTAACTGTAGGATGGATAGAATGAGTGTAGAATTTCGGGAAGGAGAAATCTCCATTGTAAGCAAATTTCCTTTTAGGTTGGTTATTATATCAAGAGCTTTTTGATGTTTTAAAGAGGAGGAAACTTTGAAAATCTGTATAATCTCCCCAGTCTAAAGAATCTAAAACCAAAATGGAAACATTCTTTGGTCATACATTTTTGCTCCTGCTTCATAAAAAATCTGCCCTTTTTAAACTTTTTACCCTTAATCAATGTCTAGACGAAACAGACGATTTCTTGTCCTATAATTTCCATGTAGAAATCTGTGTATGGGTTTGGGTAGAATGAAAACTGAACAGGATGGGAAAAAGTTCACACAAAATCAGCTTATGTCTCTGTTGTTGTTTTGGGTGTATAGATGGTAAGAATTTCTTGACCTCCAAAAGAAGTAGGAAATGTTTATATTCTAAGAGTTGGAGATAAAACTTTTCCGCAATCCAAATATATAAAATCCAAGTCCACAGAGCCCAAACAGGAGTCATGGTTTTTCTTGATTGCTCATTATTAATTTCTTTAAGACACTTCTAATTAGATGCCAACAGTTTCTTCCTAACCAAGAGATGTTGGGTCAAACTCCACCTCTTTCAGATTGCCTTCCACATCAGTTATCTATGAATAAAAAAGCCTGTCAAGGCCATTTCTAAACCAAACCCACTACTCTCAGCTATAGAGCCAGGTATATTTGCTGTAAAGTTTGGACAGCAAAAACCTCCAATCTCATGTACCCTTTTTTGCTTCCTATGTTGCTTGTCTTTTGCAATGGGGGCCTTCATGAGAGACTACAAACTTTACATAAAACTGTAAATGTCTGAGCTAGAAGGGATCTTGTGACCCATCAAGCACAACTCCCATATTTTGCAGATAAAAAGGATTAAACCCCAGAATGGGGAAAGGAGTTGTCCAAGATCACTTATCCAGATAGTGACAGAGTGAAGACTAAACATTTAGGTCTACTCTCTCATTACCATCATGGCCCATGTAACCTCCAGCATCACTACTCCGTCACTTGACATGGCCATGACCCTTATGACTACTTTAAGTTTAGTGTCTTCCCTGATCTTAAGTGGAAATGAATATTTCCACTTATTTTTACTGTGATTAAATCTAAACTGTAGAAGTGGTTCTAATGATTTTATTGGAGGAAAAGTTCCAAAGCTTACTAAAATGCTATGATTTTTATAAACTGATCCTTTTTATTTAAGTAATGCAGCATAAAAAAATGTTTGGTGAATCCAGAGATAACAAAACATCTTCAAAATAATTGTGAAAAAGAGCAAGGATGATGATATTGGTTTGGTTCTGTAAGAGAGTGAGACCATGCAAATGGTGCTCAGAGCTCACCTAATCTTCCTCCTCTGACAGATAAGTCTGAGACTCAGACTTACCCAAAGCCAGATAGCTGATATTGGCACAGTTGGGTAAGGTGTTGGCCTTTGGATGACTAGTTTTGTCTTTTGTCCATAACATCATTCTGTCTTGCATATAACTACTTTCTTGTGAGACTAAAAAAAATAATTCAATAATTTTGGAATGCAATTTGATGGTATAGTTCCCTATACTATTATCCCAACCTTTCACTCTCCCCTTCAAAAGGACCAATGGGTTAGCCATGCAGTTCTTAAAAGCAAGTGCAGAAAAGTGGACCTGGTTACATGACTTCACAGATCTTTATATTTGCTGTCCCAAATCAATTGTTTGAGTCACCTGATGGCATATGGTCCCTGCAAGTCCTTCTGGGAAACCAATATTCTACAACCTATAGGGACTCATCAAATGTCTCTGTCTTTGGAAGCAATAAATTTTCCAGATAAAGAATCAATCTTTGTTTGGAGGATGATGTTACTTAAACATCGCAGTTTTCATGGGTAGTAGGGGCATATTCAACCTCTGACAGTCTCTCCCTATACCTCAGCTGAGCTTTACCAAAACGCTCTCAGAATTGGATAGGTAAACACATTTTTATTTAGCTATTAAAGTGCTATTCCTGGGCAAAGTTTTTCTCAGTTTCACAATAGCAGCTTCACTGGAAACAAAAAAGCAATGTATGAAAATAGGCCTGGGAAATGACAAAAATAAGGAACCTAAGAACTACTTTGGAACATTACAAATGACCTGTAGATATCAGCCCTGGTACTGGTGACTGATAACAAAGCTTCTGAGGTAAGTGTTCTAAGGGAAAATAAGGACAAAGTGGCAAAGAGGACTAAACCAGAAAGAGCAATTAATATTAATTTAACAACAACTACTCCACTATAAAGGAACAGTGAAAGGAATAAAAACTGAGAAGAAAGTGCAACAAACCCATATACGTGCATTTGCTATTGTAGCAGACCTATAATTTCTTAAAGGAAAAGCAATGCAGTGTGCACTGGACAGGGCTCCTAAACTCAAAATTTGTCTTACAGTAGTGTACTCTTTGTCAAAAGGTCATCATCACCAATTAAGGTATTTGGCAGGGAAGCGCCTCTAAAATTCGCATCACATGGACAGACACCTTCTGTCCAATATTTATCAATTCTGCACCCTGATGTTTCCCGCATCCTTTTCTACCGGGGAAATCCCAGTCACAAAAATGCACACAGGTGTTTCCCCTTTTAAAATGGCATCACTCCTACCTAAGGGATGAGAGTCTCCTGGTAAGGCTTAGTGGCAAGTGCGTACTACAACTGGACTGCAAGGAGCAGCCCCTGATTTTCTTGATATGCATAGCTTTTCGGAGTTGATGTTAGACATGGCTTTCATAAATAATGCAGGTGTTTCTGTCATGTGCCACTGCTGGCTCTGTGGTTTCCAGGTGAGCTGGCGGCAGGACTCTATCTGATACCTCAACAGGTGTGGGCTCTTCAGACGTTAGCTCTGTGGATGTTACATCTGTAGAAGGCTCTGCTGTTTCTAGGGAACGTTCAGCTGATGGTTCTGTCTCCTCTTCATCTTTGACTTCAAACTGTCCCTCCTCTTGGTCATCTGCATGATCTTTTTTGGACTGTGGATGAACGGACACCTTGATGGCAATCTGCTGAGGCTGTTCGTGCAACGACGAGGCATCTGAGTCGGCGGTGGGGGAGTCGCTTCGCTTCAGGGAGTTGGGGATCGTGTACACCTCATCCCTGTCTGTGGCCTCCTGGCCTTCTGGAGTGTGCCGCACAAAGTTCTGCCCCTGTTCCTCCAGCCCAACCACTTCCATGATCTCCTCCATGATAGTTCTGCAGTTCATAATGAGAGGAGGCAGAGGCACACTCCTGGCAAGCTCTTCAATGTAGCGGGCGAACTCCATGGTTTTGAACTGGGTCACTTTGGCGAGCTCTAGAGTTTTGGCTGAGGTGATGATGGGGATCCGCTTGGCGATCTCAAATGCCTTTTGCAGCTTCTCTGCGCCTTCTGTCCTAAAGAACTCATTGATAGCTTTCTCAGTCTTCTTCAGGTGGCTGCTCATCATGCACAGGCGGGTGATGTTGAGGACCATGACGACGGTGAAGGCCACTAGGCAGACGACCATGTAGTAGACACCCATGTCTCCAGAGGTGAAGATGACTCTCAGGGTCACTGTGTTGTTCACAGTGCCATAGATGTTAGAAGCAACACACGTGTATTTACCTCGGTCTGAAAAAGACACCTTGGTGATGTTCAGGAGGCCGCTCTCGTGCATCTGCCATTTTCCTGTCAGAAGGGAGAAGAGAAAAAACTTCAAAAAAGGACATACAGTTCCCAAAGAAGTGACTACAGACTCGCATGCTACTAAAAACATCTGCTACTACTAATGACCACAACAGTGAACATTTACTTTGTACCAGTCAGAGATACATAGGAACTCATTTGATCTTCGCAACAACTCTGTGGGGTAGATATTAATACTAGCCCCACTGTATAGCATGAGAAGACCGAGGCACAGTTAGATTAAACCACCTTCCCAAGGGCACCAGTTTGGAAGCAGACGAGCTAGACGATGAACTCAAGTTCAAGAGGCTGTACTCTTAATCACCAAACCATACTGTGTAATTCCACATCCTGGTGAAAAATAAGGAAAGTAAACAATCTGGAAAATAACTGTTCTTATTAGAGAATTCCTTAACTGTAGCATCTGATTTTCTAACCTGCCTGTGAGCATGACTCTATTAAATATATGTTCACTGGGGGAGCTTAATGCTTCACAGAATATAAAATAGTTAAGGATCAATATGAAATCTGGAGAAAATTAATTAAATCATAATTGTTTACCTAGGTTTCTTATATTTGAGTTTGAAGTTATATATATATATATATATATATATATATATATATATATATATATATATATATATATATATATATATATATAACTTCAGTTAATTAAAACATAATTATGTCATTAATTTTGAGAATCTACAATGAATTATCTATACTAACGTTATAAGCTAACAATGTGAAGATTCAGAGGCTGGGTATAAATTAATACTAATTTGTTTTAGACTTGCAAATAAATTACAGACACACTGAACTGAAAATAAGCATCACACAACAGAAAATGCATGGTGATAAGAGTGATTCTTCCTTCCCTCTCTGGCTTAGAAGGGACCTAGTGTCGCCCAAGGAATGAGGCTCTGAATCAGGTGAAACTTTTTAGTTTGGATTATTATTGTTTGGATTATTAGTCTGCCCGTCTTCCAGGTCAGGGGACCTTTGGGCAACGTGATACTAGGTTTGGCTTCTGGGTCTTGAGTCTGAGCCTTCTGAAATCCTGCCACCTCCATACACTGTCCTATGGAGAAAGGAGGGTCCAAGACAGGCCTCTTGGGAGTTCTGAGGAGCAGAGCAGGCTGAACTTTATCCATTAATGCCCAGTTCCTGAAGGCAACTAGAGGAACCTCTCCTGAGAAAGGGGCAATTTAACATGCAGTTTCCTTTTAAGCATCTATCATTGCATTTTTACTTTTTTTTTTTTGTATTTTTACTTGTTTCTTCCCTTCTGGCAGTGACTTTTTAATTCTAATTAAAAGTATGATATTTCCCAAAAGCAACAAGCAAAATGTTCCTTTTTTAGAAGCTTATGAACAGGGTACAAGGGACTGAGGAATGAGGCCAGAGAGGGCCTTCTTTATTCCAGCATCTACTGCGGCAGCATGGTGACTATATTCTAAGGAAAAAACCTTTCAAAAAGTTAGATGGAGCAGTAAGGTGCCTTTGGGGGCCTACAGTCCCTCCTACTTCCTAGCTGTGGTGAATCTGGCAGGGTGCCTCTAGTAGACACTGTCACATTTGCTTTCTGAAAGAACTTCTGTGAAGACTGGTCCTGGTGTCCCTGAATAACCTGTTTCTCCCCCCCCCCCC